>DWDT01000911.1:0-17917 GCA_018245595.1 Microceris scylla | reverse complement strand
TTCTTTTTTAACTATAACAATTTTTTTTTTTAAAGTTATATAAATCTTTTTTTAACAAGTATTAAGTATTTATATTTGCGGATTACAGAGTTGTTACGTTTTATTATTCGTAGCATGTATAACAAGTATAAAATCACTTATCGAATTAAATGTCATAGTTCTTTCGACAGTAAATAAAAATTTCATTAATTTTAATTAATATTTGAATACTACAATTTTTTATTAAACATTTTCAAATGAAACAAGTATCACCCTCTATCGACAAATAATAGAAATATTTTGATCACCAACAAGCCACTCTTGATATTACGACATCTAGGGACAAATAATAGAACTATATTTCCCGACAAAACGACGCGGTCGTCCATTCACCGCACGACATCTATCGTTGAATATGGAACTATTTTTATTGTCTGACGCACAGTATAAAGCCTGACATCTACAGGCAACCAATGGAACTATTTTTATCGTTTCTTTAATAACACATGACCATCATATTTGATAATGGAAACTAAACATCACGTGGAAACTATTTTTTTTTTATTTAGCTATTTGAAAACTAAATCAGGTAGGTACTTTAAATAAATTAAAAATCCCTTTCGAATATTCAGAGTTACATACGACACCACCTAGATGGCGTTGTTACCTAGGTAGGTTATACACTGCATTATATTTTATCCGTACGATATTAGTACCTACTTTGTATTACTTCGTGAATGTTTGTTGATTATAACATTTTTATCATAGTAACATCATCATTCATCTATATTCAGTCCTAAAAGGTGCAATGAATATCTATAGCAGTATTGATAACTTTATTTCAAAAATGGGTCCACGTGGTTCTATAAACATTTAACGTAACTTCACGCCCGTAATCGCCGAAGAGGTAGGCAGAGGAATGCAGAACACTCACACGTTTCACCGGTTACGTTTACGTCCCAGTATGGAATAGGTGGTGAGCCTATTGCCATGCATCGGGCACATATCCATACTCCGAATCACTACTAGAAAATTTAAATTAGAAAATTTTGTAGTGTTCGACCCATAATCGAACCTGAGACCTCCCGATCGGCAGTCGCACTTGCGACCGACACAAACAACGAGCCAATATAAACATTTAAAACTGTAAAAAACTTTTGGATGTATTTAGATTGTTTAATAAACAGACAATTTAATGCTGTATAAGCTATGCTCTCTATTGTAAGTCCGATGAAAAATGAATGTTTTAAAAACCAGTGATTTAGTTACAAAATTCGCTATAAAATACTAGAGTTACAATGTTTCAAAAATTTCTGCACAACTTTTAAGAACATTTTACAGAAAAAAAACAAACAGTTCTTAAAAATTAATAATAATTTCCAGTAAAATAAACAACGATTATACATCACATAAATTATGATTTTTAGAAAAATAAACATCGTTACAATTTAAATAAGACACTAAGATAACATTAACACACAACAACAAAAGCAAACTTAAGAAAGCACTATTCTAAAATGACGCGTCCATAATTCCTCGATTTTTTGCACCATTTTCCGTATCATGCTGATGTCCATTTTCCTTTAAGTAGGAGTATTTAATGAGTGCTCCTATAAATATGTATTTCAAATATTTCTGCCACCAATACTATTATTTCAAATCAGCTGAACATTACCTCAATTATGTTATGGTTAGTGGTTACTAAATATTTATTTGTGGAAATACTTTAATTATATATTCAGACATGTCTATTAAGATATCAGGTTCGAAAAGGTTTACTCGTACAATTAAGATTCTCTGCCAGTATTATTAAATACGTGCCTGCCGGGCTTTCTATAAGCGGTTCCGCTAGCAGACGATTATTTGCTTAAAACGACGCAAAAGCGAAGAATATTTTTATCAAAATTGTAGCAATATTTATGAAATTCATTTTAATATAAATATTGAAATAACAAATTTAGCTTTGAAACGTTAATGGGGTAATACAATTCAGACAAAGCTTTCAAGTCTCTCCTGTCAGTCTACCAGATCCCTTTGGTAACATAACTTTTATCTTTGTTTCAGACATGTTACGAAATGGAGCGGTATCTCAAGGAAGAACCGCGTGGAAAACGTCGCGACCCGCCGGTCGTCGAAGAATGGGCAAAAACCACTGGCTCACCGATTCCTCCTCCGTCGCCTCCTACACCGCCCCCGCCACCTCTATTACCTAAGCTGGAACCTGCACCAGTTTTGGTACCCGCGCCCAAACTCCTAGTACCCGGACAGAGAGTTCCGACAGCTCCAAGGCTGCCATCAACGATCAAGTTTGGCAGTGTCCCAAGGTTGCAAGCTACTACCCCAAAATTACCAACTACTTCAAAATTGCCAACTACAGCAAAGTTTAATAACGTACCAAAGCCAGCCACTACCGCGAAGTTCGGTACTTCGGCTAGGTTGCCTGCTATGCCTCGACTGTCTGCTGCTCCAAAGCTAACTAATACAGCGAGGCTTACTACGGCACTGAAATTTACTGCCTCGCCGAAGTTGACCAGCATGCCGAAGCTGAATACGACGCCTAAACTAGCTACTACACCAAAATTGACTGCTGCTCCGAAGCTAACTGCCTCGCCGAAGCTGAATCCGGCTCCAAAGCTGACTACTACGTCGAAACTGATAAATCCGCCTCGGCTTACCAACGCGCCGAAGTTTTCGCTCTCGACGCCCAGAATAGCCAGCACGTTGTCACGACTGCCCAATTTGACATCGATTAAGAATGAGCCCATAAGCGACTCCGAGGAACCTAAAGGTAAAACACTTACCTTTAATTAAATAGATATCTATTGGTAAGGTACGCGTAATTTCTAAGCATTTTGTTTCTATTGTTGGCTTAAGGTATATTTTATATTTATTGGTGCGTCGTCCTAGTACCATACTTGTCTGTTTCTTTTTCTATGACATATCATTTACATTATTTTCAAACAGGCAAATATTTTTGCTATATATCAATAACTTAAGGAGAAAGACACTTCCGTTACACGATTAATTTAGGACGATATTTTCATTTGCTTTGTCGTCATATTGTTACAACATATCATTCGTATATAAGAAGATCATAATAGAGGGTGCTGAGTCAACGGAATATTTACTTATAACGACTTACATACCAAAAGTAAAGGAACCATTGAAACCCTAAATAAGTTCAAATCAGCATGCCGAAAAGCATTTAAAAAAATATTAGTCTCGACTAACCAATTTCTTTGTAAAACGCGTATCAAATATATAATCCGCAGTTATGTAGTTACAGGATCTTTATATACATATAAACAAAACAGTAATTACGCATTCCTGGAAATACATTCAGCAACACATTTCCAGTAAAGTTACTTATTTAGACGCAAATCTTTGTTTTATACTCTGGTGACGCTCTGTTAATATCAAGTAGTCTAAGCCTCATAACTCAAAAACTTTTGTGGGTTTTTCTTCTTAACTTACGAGAAACTTTCAAGCAACAATACGCTTCTGAGGAATGATAAAGCACGGTCGATTATTTTGTTTTTGGAAAATTTTCAGACATGTGAAGTATTCAAGATTCTCAGCAGATAAATAATTTTGAATTTTCTTACATTATTTTTGAGACCTTTACGTTAAGAATTAACAGGTCACAATCAAGTGTTTATCCTAGCTACCAATTCGATGTACTTGTAGAGCTAGTATCCCAAACATGATCAGTTTGAAAAATGAAACACTCATTTGCCACACACGTTAATAAGAAAAAATGTATGTAATTTATTGACTTCTCTAGGAGTAAATCTTTAACTGTGAATTAGGAATTTCATCAGACTCACGTATCGCATATTGTTTGCTAATAAGACTTGATTTGACATCTATGGTGAAAAAATATTTAGACCCAATATTATGGCGAATTTCCAGATGAGCTTATGAATCCACCAGTAGTGGCCCGCCGGCCCCACGCGCCGCGTCACACCCACCCGCACGTGACGGACCCGCGCCGCCGCGTGCATCGCTGCGAGTTTCCCGCTTGCGACAAGGTCTACACCAAGAGCTCTCACCTCAAAGCTCATAAGCGCACACACACTGGTAAGTTAACAAAGATCTTATGAGTTTTAAGAGCAAACGTACGACCGTTTGCTATTTGTACATTTGTAACATTTCAATCGGACCTTAATCATAATAAAATTATCGATATCAAGTGAAACTCTTATAAGGAGTAGGTGAAATATATTCGGAAATCCTGTCTTTTCATATCATCACGATGAAAATGCTTTCAAATAAGTATTAAACACAGAATATCCCTACATTTCAGGTGAGAAGCCATACAAGTGCTCCTGGGAAGGTTGCGAATGGCGGTTTGCCCGTTCCGACGAGCTCACTCGGCATTACCGTAAGCATACGGGTGCAAAACCATTCCGTTGCCGCCACTGCGAGCGCTGCTTCTCACGCTCCGACCACCTCGCACTCCACGCGAAACGTCACACGTAGCCCGATAACCAACCTCCCACGCCCCGTAAACGCAATCGTGTTCGGGGAAAGCCTGCCGAAAAGAACACCGCGGGCAATATAAACTGATATAGCGAGCGTCGTTCTGATATCAGAATAATTCCGTTTTTAAGTTACTGTTACTTTGTGATCCTATAAAATGGACTATACCACGTTACATTGTTTTCGCTTGTGTTGTATTTCGTCAATCGAGACGCTCGCTACAGTTCGGGAGGTTCAAGTATTCGCAAAGCGTTGCAAGCCAAAGAAATATCGCTACAAATCGTAGCCGAGTCAACACTCATTGCACCTAATGCTTTAAAGTAATTTTTAATTCCTTTATTATTTTTATGATGACAGAAAGTTAAAATCTCTTCAATATTTCGGCCTCTATAGTTGCGAATCTTTGTTTTTAATAAGAAAACGTTTTATATTTGCCGTTGTTTATTATGTAAAATGTTTTTTGTAAGCTTTGTGTATAGAGAGGTTTTATGTCGCACGGTCGCCAAGCGGCCGCGCGCCGTGAGTTGTGCCATCGTTCGCGGACGGCGGGCGGGTTCGCGGCGTCCCGTCTGCGCACGCAGCGCTCCCGCGCGTTTTTCCGTCAACCTGCATTTTAATACACGTGACATATATTATTTATTGAATCGCGGGATGTTCGGCAGATATTCCCACCGACGCCCAGCACAACCTTTAGTTAGTTTTAAGCTTAGTAGGATGTGCGTCGCGTTACCTGATGTTATATCGGTAGTTCGAAATAATTACTTTGCCCCTAATTGCTTGATTGCGATTGCGTGCGTTAAATACCTTCGGGGTATTATTTGTAAATTAACCTGGGGTATAACTGATAAAGATACTATGTTATCAGTTTTAAGTGACTATTTTGAGATACCGAAATATTGTATGTTTATTTTTTACGATGTCTATATTTTAAGATTTTTCATATTGTGCGACGTATTTATGTTAAGCTATCTATTTTATCTCTTTCATTCCGTTGATACTTATTATTAGTCTTATTCGGAAGTTTCGTGGTTATCGAATTAAGTGGGCGTAAGAAAATCAAGCTGTTTTTTCTTTCCACAAATTTTATTGTAGTTATGTAATAATACCTTTACACACATAGCTTATGAAACTTAATTATTACCCGTTTCTTTGATAGCTTTTGTTACATTATACATACATGTGTTGTTTAAAAAAACGTGATTTATTTTAAGAACAATTAATTTGCTATGTGTGCATAGGTGTATCAAAATAATTTAATGACACGTTGATTCTAAAACACAGTCGCTATTTTCAGTTGAATTTTTTAGAAATGTAATAATAATAGTATAATCGTACTATGTCGTAGATCGTAAACTCATCGGTGTGTAGAAGGGTATAAGTGTTTAGATAACCAACATATAAAAAAATCAAGATATGTGTCTAGAAAAATTTATTCATTCGTCGCTGTATAAAATATTCGCTTCTCTATTTGTCTATTACAATATCATACATATAGAGTGTAGAAGACAGCAGTTTACTTCCTACATACATATATAGTCCCAACAACATAAAATCATGTTATATTATATGTTGCACAAAGTCAGCAACCCAAGGCTTCGAAGCTGTATGAACACGCGCCAACTCAGTGTTAATGAAATGTGTGTACACGCACAACTGCTTACTTCAGAACTATCTAACTATAATCGGTTGTTTAATTGCATTTTACGTATTAAAAATATTTACGTATAAATGCTATTTATTGGAAGCACCCTCATTTAAATATTTTTTTATTAGTACATCAGTAATATTTATCGCTTATAAACATCACTCGTATTAACTTATCATCATTTTAGCTGAATAGTTATTATATGGTTACTCTTTAGAACACTTAAAAATATTTGTGACAATTATTATTGAAATAATTATATTAATTATAAAAGGAATTTTCAAGCTGCATACTTGAGTCGTACCGGATTTTGTATTTATAGATGTGGTTCCAGGGCTTATGTACCTACTAATGGAATTTTTAAGACCAATAATTTGTTAGAAACATTTAATCACTTCACTGGTTAATTTTATTAAAGTGTGTTAAATCTGTTAGTTAAAAAACATAGATATTATATTTGTGATATACAAGGGAATAATTGAAATTATTAAATCAGAATGAAAGCTAATCACTGGTTGCTGACCGAGTCTAAAAATGTCTTAGAGAACTAAAATTTAGTAAGATCGATCTTGTTAGCGTTAATAAAATTTTAGCTAAATATTCTTTAACCCTAAATATTACGCTGTTATTGATATAGATTTTAATATTGGCTAGTGTACAATACCGTTAAATTATTTATTTCATTAATTTAACTAGACAGATAAAAAAAAGATGCGACATGCAACTAATTTTAAATGAAAACGTATGAATGGACGTGTATGCATATAAATTTGTCAATGAAAATGGAATATCGAATTTAAAAATTTGTCATCCGTAATAAATTATTAGATTTTTTTATAATTTTATGTGTTAACAGTATGAAACATCATTTAAGTGAAATATCTTCAATATACTTTAAACGAATATTATACAATTTAAATCAATGTACGTTTCATAATGTGAACGAGGTAAAATCCTAATTATAAGTGACGTGTTATTATAAAAATGTGATTCATAATTTTATTCAAATATTGTAGTGTTAATGTTGAATGTCATAGATAAATGAATGTCAGTGTAATGGATGTGCAAACGCTTGCTGCCGCGTGTGGTGTGTTTAGATTATATTTATTAATAAAATGTATTTGCACGTGACTGGCAACATCGTGTAGAGTAGTTGAATTATATACAAGTGAATATGTCGAAGTCTAAACGGTATAAAGTAAATGTGGTAAAATAAATATACATTTATATGGCAAATTTATTTGAATGAAAAGTCGCGGCTGTGTAGTTCTGAATCAACTTGTAGATAGGATATCTAAATGTGTGAACATTCTGTGCAATAGACGCATGTATAACCTGATGTATGTCTGTATATTAGCTACGTATTTACATATTTACTATTGCTGTGATTCTTCTTGATTTTGGTATTATTTAATCAAAATGTATCACAAGTTTTAGATTTTTGTCTATTTACTAAGGGCATGACTGCCTTGATAAGTTAATTATTATAATGTTGTAATCATGTCGCTTGTATCCACAAATGTTAAAGTGTCAAACGAAAAGCCAAATTCGTTTAATAACTATTATACGGAATTGCGAAGCACAGTAAATTAGTGGTGAATATATTGAGACAATCACAAGTCAATGCTTATTATAATTTATGTAGATACTGCTAATATTTCTTCAAGTGTTTGTTAATTGTGTATTTTGGAATATTCATAACTTTATCAAGTGAGTTTTACATTTCATATTTTAATGTATTATAAGGATACTTGAATGTTGAGTTGTATAAATGGTAAAATGAAGTATATTTTAAATTTTTACCTCGTTGGTAATATGAGACATTGCCGGCGATATTTTTAGATTTTCATATTAATTTTCCAGTAGACTACATTCTATAATTTTATAAAAATCAAATTTTGGTGCATACATTTACACTTATGTATATGTTAAACTGCATGATGATATTTATGAGTTTTTGCCACTATTATATTAATTTGGCACAAAAATTGTTATTACGAAGTATATACTTGGAGACATTTAATAAGCACAGTGTTTTTTACCTTCATTTAAATAGTGGAGTGTTGTTTGTGTAATAGTTATACTCTAGTGTTTAGTTTTGTAATTATTTTGTCTTACAATTGCAAAGCAACTCAAATATTTAAATATTTTAATTTTTATTTTGTATATATTTTATGCATGCTTCTAATATAATTACAATATGCTCATTGTTATCTCTTAAATGTATTAGCTATAGTGTGTTTCATTGGCAAGCGGTAATATAGTAAATGCACCAAAACACAGTGCCTCATCCTGGTTGAAAATAATTATTTAAATGAATTCATAATGACAAATAATCATAACTAACACATTAAATAAATCAAACATAGCGAACATATTTGAACATTCATTTTTATCAAAACAAAATTCAGGCTTTTTAAAAATAGGAATCTCACAATTCAATGGTACACATGAAATATTTCCGCCTGACTTAGAAACACACATTTATTAATCACATCCAAAAGTTTGTAGTTATTATATAAATCACTATGTGTAAGATGACTGTTAAAAATAGATTAAGCGTAATAGAACAAGAATACAATTTTATGGTAGTAATGTACAATGATTTAATGTAATAGATATCAGGCAGAGATTTGTTAGGGGCATGTTTGCAGAGTTGTAGTCAGAGATTTGTCAGGGAAATGTTTGCAGATTTGTAGTCAGAAATTTGTCAGGGAAATGTTTGCAGAGTTATAGCCAGAGATTTGTCAGCGAAATATTTGCAGAGATGTAGTCAGATTGATCTGTACAATGGTTTCAGAATGCTAAGATGTTTGATGGTATTTTCGAACGACTTTCATGTGAATGATAATGGATGTGTGTTAAGAAATGTACCGAATCTGTTCTCATCAAAATTTTCGAAACAATTAGACATTTGTCTTTGTCTTTTTGGTCAACCACAGATAAAATGGTTACCTTTATTATATTAATATATGACTAGGCAACATGATATATTTCACAATCCTAATCCAAATCACAGTGCAGAGGGAGAGCCTCCATACAGTTCTGGAAGGTCTCGGGTATACCACCTAAATTCAGTGTGGATTTGGAAATAATGTGTGATTATTGATAGATATTGTAATGCTATTATGTAATAAATTGTCTGAAATATTATACTTGCTATATATTATCGTATTGAGTAAAAATTATCACTGATTATTGTAAAATTTTCTAACATCCATACATTTTTAAATAGATGTACACTTTGTATACATTCCAAAATGCTTCTTATATTTGTGGGTTTGTATGTGTACGAAAATTTATCTCAACTGTGAGGGGATCAAATATGTTTAACTCTTTTAATAATTAACGTCAACATACAGATGTAATATTTCTTAGATTTAATTTGCTATGGGAAAGCTTTAATTTTATAATATTTTACTTTTATCTATTATGATAGAGTTGCTTCAAAACTCTATATGATTTAACCACTTTAACTAACTTTTACATTGTATGGATATTAGTAACAAGAATGTAAATTGATGGAAAAATGTTGGTTTAATGCTTTATGTATCATCATAATTTCTTCATGATTTCCAGAAAATACTTGTAAAGTTTGCAATACATTAAATCTGGAGCGGTACTTACACTATTGTTACATATAAATTTAAAAATAAGTTGTTTATTGTTCACTGCCACAAACTAAGTAATAAGCTATACAAATTATACAAATCACCATCACAATGAGACATCTAGTTTTCTAGTGGTTGTGTCAAAATTAAATATCATTTATTCAAAGCATTCACCTACAAAATGATCAAAGCAGAGACTGAACCGAGCTTGGCAGAACAGTCATAGAAGTGTTTCAAGCAAATCGGACATCACTGCAATATACTTAACCAACATCCTTGTCTTGTCTCCTCCAGCTCAAATATTTTTTTTATATTTAACTGAATTATTATCCATAAGTTTTAAATGAAGTAATCATGGTTTTGTATCCCCACTACCCATCTGATAAAGACACATTTTCTTGACACTGGTAAACAAACAATATTAGAGTTGCCAGTTTTCATGTTGTCCTGTGAGGAATGAATCTTGCTTGACAACTTTATAACAGTATGGACTCAACTAAAGAAATTAATAAAGTAACTAATACTTTTCCTACAACAATGATTACCTCCTTATGTGTTCTCCGCAAACTTTATAAGTGTACTGTTTACAGGTATATAAAATTTCATGACATCTTTTTTATTAATTTCTCTTTCTGATGTGAACTTCTACTATCATGTACCCTCTTGTACAATTTGTGCCCCCTCACTAGGGGTTGAGTTATGTAGCATATTGCATTTTATATTAATAAATTTTTCTTATATGTGGAGGTGGCGGTCTTTTCTTGAACAAAATCATCATGCAATCTTAATTACTTGTCTAAACTTTATAAATATGTCTGTTCTTCTTAATCCAATGTACAGAAAAAAAGGACAGGCAATGTTCAATTTTATATTCAAGGACAAAGCTCTATAAATGGTCTCAAACAAAAAACGAAAGTATTATAAACGCGCCACACAGTACATAGTTACATACACATTTTAACTAACACGGAAACTAAACATGGAAACAAAGCAACATAAGCACCTTAAAACTAAACTTACCCCATAAAGATAACTGTTGCGCATACATTATCATAAATGGCGAAGCAGGTAATAAATATATTTCCACTTTGAAACGATGCACTGCACTAATAATACTGTCCCGTCAACGATTACCTTTATTTTTCGGTAAATATTAATATTTCGGTATTTATTAAATTTCGGTAAAAGCGCGAAAGCATCGATCCGTCAAATAGAAAACCCGCCTACCGGTCATGTGCAGTAGTTTTTCAAAATCAATACAGCACACAAATTTACACAAATACATTATGTATCCGCTATATAAATCCTATTCATAGATGAATTTCATTATGTTCATTGGGAATAATTATATTGGGATAATAAATTAACATATTGATAGAAAAAAATTAATTTTCATAATTAAAAAAAAAATCAGGTAATAAATAGATGATTAAATGGGCTGAAATTATAGTATAATTATATACTATTTGCGCTTTTACATTAACTAGAAAAACAAAATATTTTCAAATAAATGAAATATGTTAAAATCACTAAAATCAGAAAAAAACGATTTCCAACACCATTAATAAATATTACGCATACTGGCTATTTATGTGCGGTTTTGCGTATCACACAAAATTAAACCGAACAGTTAAAATCAAAACAAATACGAATATTTTACAGGCGCAATAGCCTGCGCCTGAAAATATTTTCTAACTGTGTTGTCATTAATAAAAACTTCTTTGGACGATGGATAGAAGATTATATAGAATAGATAAATAAAAGGAAATAAAAAATTAAGCGAAAGCTCTTGACACTGAGCACACTAATTAATGTCATTATTAAATAAGTTATAAATTATAAATAAAAAAGTCATAATAATATGCATAATATATTAAAACTGACTTGCATAAAGCGCCATCTGGTAGACATGAAAGAGACTACATACTATGTTCCACAGCATCAGGATTACAGCTGATTGTTTGCTTAAAGCGAGATATAAATAGAAATGTGCCACGAAATGGTTAGATGGCTCTTTATATTATTAACAACGTATAACAAACTTTATTACCATAATATTTCTAACGACGTGTGTAGAATCCACAGCATTTTGTGTAAGCGCACGGACGAGCTGTACTACTTAAACATTATAAAAGATATACTTTGTAATAGGTTCAGCGCAAATCTTAGATGCTGTATTTAAAAAGTATAATATGCGTACCATTAGGCCACTAAATTATTCAAAGTATTCGACATAAGGACGTAGGTGTACTTTTTCGTATCTCGAAATCACTTGAAACAAACTGCTGACTTCGGTTTTCACATAAGGATAAGACAGTTTAACATTCTTGTAGAAGCTTTGAAAAATATAAAAAACCTAGCATTCTAGAAACTAAGTAATCCGCATAAAGTCAACTTACAACATATCTGTCGGCTTGGTGCTTAATATTAATCCTAGAATAGGTATACCTATAATGTTTTGTGTTTCACACATTTATTTAGAACTGAATGTGGTAGAATGGATACTGATTTGACACGCTTTCACACAATACATATTATTATCATATACCTAAGTGTAGAGTAGGTAACTAAAGTACCAGTATGTATTTCGACAGTGGATTGGGACATTGTAATAAAAAATATAAATAATTTCTCCTTAAAATACTACACACACAGTACACTATTACTCTGGTTATTCGGTGTCAGATCGATAATGAAGATTTTATAGCTTGTTATATAAATAATATTATTATTAGCAGTTGGACTATTAAATTGACTGCCTCATTGGTCGTGTTGGTTGCAAGTGCGACTGCCGCTCGGGAGGCCCGGCCTCGATTCCCGGGTCGAACACTACAAAAACAAATTCTAATTTAGATTTCCTGGTAGTGGTTCGGAGTCCGGCTATGTGCCCGATGCATGGCAATAGGCTCACCACCTATACCATAGTGGAACGTAAACGTAACTGGTGCAACGTGGGGGTGTTCTGCATTCCTCTGCCTACCTCTTCGGGGATTACAGGCATGAAGTTACGTTGTACTATTAAAAATAATAAATGCTGTTTTAATGTTGCGGTACAGTCCATTTTTTTTTATTAAGTTCAAACTTGTCTTCCGACAGTTATTTGTTTCAAATCAGTATGAGCCTCTCGGGATAAAAGAAGGAATAGGAACCCAACTACAGAAAATTTATTGATGTTACAAGAGAATTGAAGAAAATTTAATACGCGTTCTAATGACTTATTGTTTTGGGAAGTTTTCTTGTTAATTTAGATTAAGGTTTGTTCATTTTAATTGAAATTATTATTTAATTGCACGTACATCATAAAATGCAATTTATTCGTTTTTGCGTGTATTAAGAAAACCGTGACATTAAATTGTTTATATAGGTACTTGTAAAATTTATTGCTGCAACTTTTCTTCCTCTCTCTGTTGGGAATGGCTGCCTTTGGACGCTGAGTATGATATGATAGACGAGAAATGGAGTAGTGGAGGTAGTACAACTTGTCGGAAGTCTGAGGCAAATTTAAATGACTGAAACGACTGTTATGTTACGGTAACGAAGTTTAACTACTGATATATGTTTAACGGTACATTGCTGAGAATTACTATAACATTTTTTCTAAAATCACTAGATATATACGGTCATGCATGGTTTCCATAGGGGTATGTAGAGATTAAGGATTTCCACAGGCTTTGGTCTTGGCAGATTCCTTTCATATTCTTACATAAAATGAGTTGTCACACACATGATAGTCTATGGAAGGAGATTTTGCCCCGGTATTCTTATCTCAGATTATGTATGTAGATATGTACCTATGTATCGAAGTACATATGTATGCCTAAGTCTATCTGCTTGTGTTTTCAAGACAAAAGGTAATTAAAGAATCTATTTATATTTAATAAACGATATCTAAAAGTGAACAAAGTATTTTAATTTGAAATTCACTTAGACTTACTCAGACTTACTTTACGATCACGTTATATACATTGCAATGTCAAACAATTGAAGAAGTATATAATTACTTTTGGCGCGACTGTTCACTTGATTGCTTTGGAGGTAAAGTTTAAATTAGATTGAAATTAAACTTTGACAAGTGCGTACTTAAGTCTTAGTTTATTAGGAGGCATATACACACATTTCATACTTTCGGTAACGATCATTGCGAAACGTAAGTAATTAATAGAAAATAATAAATACCAAAATATCTATTCAGCAACATGGTGAGTGATACTAATTTAGTAAAGACATTAACTTAAAAAGTGTCTTAAACCTTTCTTTGTAAGCGACCCACGTCCAAGAAAGGAATCATAAGAGGGATAGTGATGACGATAAGATTATATGAGGAAGTAAAAACTTTGACGTCAATAAACAAGCTTAAGGGGGATTTTCGACAAGTCAAGGACAGGGCGCGATGGCGCTCATTGGGAGAGGCCTACGTTCAGCAGTGAAATAAGATAGGCTGTTGACGATGGCGACGAAACAACTATAAGCAATAAACATAAAAAATAAATCTTTAATAGTCGCATTGGTTTACGTGTAAAGAACGTAGTACGTGTACTATAAGTATATTATTTCTGAAGACAATGACAATGAAGTGACGTCTCATATTAGGCCTTATATACGTACAGGTAATTCAAAACTTTGTTACAGTGTTTGCGAAGAGCTTAAAAACTTCTAACTAATTAACAGGCAGCTAGTAAGTAAGTGTGCTCATGGAAACTTAAGTAAATGAGTAAAGTACTATCCGAACTATAATATTTTCAGTAATAGCATAGACTTTTCTTCCTAGTGATGTATTGGGAAAGTATTAGTGTAATGGTAATACGATTGTAATGAAATAATAGTACAGGGAGAATTAGTTGTCAGTTAAGTTAGGTAATGCATAAGTGGCTTTTTGAATCTGCGTTGCTGAAAGTGGCTTTTGAATTTGAATGTCCATAAAAGTCTTTTATTTCATTTTATCTGATATTTATGTGTTTTCGCGTATTTATTTTCGAATAGGAGAGATAAGTAAAGGAACAAATAATATTTCACAGCTACAGAGGACCCGTTGTAGAGATTTGTTCGTTCAAAATTCTCACAAACAACTTTTAATAGAAACATTGTTTCGATGTTGCCAATGACTTTTTATTTATTATTTTGAATATTTTTGTGGCAATGTTCAGGAGTCGTTATTCTGTTGCTTCCAACAGTGTGTTAGAAAGATGTATAATCTGTCCAGCTATGGGTGATACTTCGAGAAAACGGTCATTGTTCTTCTTAGCCGATCTGGTTGTGATAGGTATACGGTAACATTACATATTGAGGACTAACAAAATATAATGAAATGTTGGCCAACCTCATACTAATTTTTATGTATTATATAAATAAAAAATTAAATGGTGCTCTTAGGTATGTGGATTACTTCACAACGGCTAAACTGATTTGTTAATTTTTTATTTTAATTGTTAATCTTTAAAGAGAGAATTTTATTAAAATACAAATAAGAAAGAAGTGTACCTACTACACTACTCTGCCTACCTCTCCGGGGATTAAAGCCGTGGTGTTAAGTTTTTTTATAAGTAATACCTAAAGGTGAGGACTGGATATTGAAAAATCCAGGATACATTTACAATGCTACTTTTAACGGGCTTTTGAATAAACTCAAGACTATAACTCACGATTCGAACGATGGATATGCAAATTCTTTTTGTTTGGTCGTGGAGAAGTAATTCGAACGAAAAAATGCGGGACTATTACAAAAAAAAGTGGAAAAATCTGGGTGTCGTCGTTAAACTTTGTCTTTTTAATATTAAGCTCAACCCAATACTTAGTTTTAATTCGACCATTAGCACCTTGTATATCATCATCATCAGCCTATCTCGGTCCACTGCTGGACACAGGCCTCCCCAAAAGGGGGTATATGCCCATAATCTTCATACTGGGCATGCGGGTTGGAGATCGCAGGGCACAGCTTTTCGCACCGCCGCCGGCGCTGCTGCCCGTCGGCGGCCCGGGCATTTAGGTATTGGGTATTAGGGCCTTGTATATAGTAGAGATTAAAAATATTTCACTCTTTATCTGATTGTGCGTTCTGTTCACTAGTCGATTAATAATAAAAAATATTTTGTGCCGTGCTAACGCTGTGTCAAAAATTGGTATGATAAAAGAGAAACGAAATATTATTATTGATAAATAAAATTGATTGCAAATATTTTTTTTAAACTATGAAATGAATAAAATCGTATTGAAAGCTTTATTTTCCTTGTGTACGGTTACCAAAAGCTGCCGTGTTAGAGCATGTTTCAAATAAAATACTGTCTTATTACCTACATATTATCGACTAACGACATTTATGGTCTAATGTTAGCAATTATTAAGCCGAAAAAACTGAATACCTACAGTAATATTCAAATTAATTATAATTATTCCCGTAAATTATAATTTTTGACTTCACTGCCTCGTCGGTCGAGTGGTTGCAAGCGCGACTACCGATCGGGAGGTCCCGGGTTCAAATCTAGGGTCAGTACTATTGGATTTTTCTAATTTTCAATTTCTAATAGTGACTCGGAGTCCGGATCTGTGTCCGGTATATGGCAATAAGCTCACCACCGATTCCACGGGACGTAAATGTAACTGGTGATACTTGGGAGTGTACTACACTCCTCTGTCTACCTCTTCGGGGATTACTGGCGTGATATTAGGTGCAATTTTTAACATCGGCAGAAAAAGGTGAAACAAAATATTATGTATGTGTATTGTATGACAAACAATATGCATATGAGATTATGTCAATGAACTACGAACTAAGTTACCGGTTAATCATGTTGAATAATCAAACGTAGGTATGGAAACCAACGTTGAGAGCCATATGTCCGAAGTTGGTAATGCATACGATAAATTTAATAAACTATGAATGGGCGAAATCTGGCAAGTTTAGTAACGTACGTGTCCTGGCTGCGAATGTGTTGATAGCGTAGCTATCTTCCATAATACGCTACGAATAAAACTTCTAGTCACCGCCCCGCGGGTGTCACACTGAAAGTTTCACCGTATATTATGTTATACTTATTATAAGTATGGAACAAAGTACAACTTCAAACAAGATTCCTAATTCTTGTTTTTAAAATAAATGCTATACAAGATCTTCAAGATTATTTATTTTTTAACCTTTTCGTCTTTACTTCGAGCTTTATAACGTCGAGTACTTACAGAGCATTACAGTTTTATCGCTAAAGGTTCATTTACATCAGGTAGACTAATGGAAATAGCTTGCCGGGCGATGATCTCATATTATCCGTGGTAAATACATTTGTAAAGGCTAAGTTCGAAGTCGACACAATCGGCTATTGAGGGCATCTATTACGCCTGCTACAGTCGATCGAACCGATTGAAACACGTCGATTGTTGACGTCATTACACGCATGATCTCCGTTCACCCGATCAGACTAATCAGAGGAAATGAGCCTTAATTGTAATAGAACTTCATATATGATAACGATTATTTTGGTATCTCCTTGTTTGCACGGAAGCACAACTTTAACAAAAACAATATTGAAAAAAGTTCAAATGTATTATGATCAGAGTAACTTCCAAAGTATCAAAGTAACAAACAGGGCCGGTTTGTGTCACAATTCGTTCAACTTTCACGGCATAGAAGGATCCAGTATTTTCAAACATTTATGATATTACAGGAGTGTATCTATATATGAATACGTTGAGATATTAAATGTTAAGAATAAAGTAGGTATACTTAGATCATCATTATCATTATAATCATCAGCCTATTCCCGTCCACTGCTGGACTTTTCTATGGCACGCCACTGAGCTCGATCTTCAGCTCTTCGCATCCAACAACCTCCAGCTACGTGGACCGACGATATATGTATACTTAGATACGTACGAATAAATGTATTACATTTTTGCCAAAATTATCGTTCCGAATGTAACCAGTAGCACAGCTTTAGTATTTGTTGTCTAAAGTTATGAGTATCTAAAGCTTCTTGCCGGAGTCGGGGGTAGTGTTAAGTTAACTTTGCTGACAGGCAATCAGCAGCACATCACAGCGTCAAACATTGGAGGTCGTTACTCAAGTTCATTACTTTCTAGTTCCACTATTTCAAGGTATTTAATTGTAAGCAGATGACAGTAGGCTGATATTAACACACACGATGGCTGTCACGTGTGCTATTTATCAGACTTTGGCCATACTGCAACATGGCTAAGTTTATTCAAATTGTGT
>DWDT01000910.1:0-17918 GCA_018245595.1 Microceris scylla | reverse complement strand
TATAAGTGGATACTAGGATTGATAAATATTTGATAGATAGATTTCAGCAGAATCTTCCTGTGTACTACGACCATCTGCTCCCGCTACAACCACTACAACCCGCACTGCCAAACGTTGTGACTATGGCGAAACCACTCATTTGGTAGTTATTTGAAGAGTTATTAAATTCGATTACAAATTAATGTCACTCGCTATTATTAATCGACATGTTCGATTTAACCCAAAACTAGAGAAAATAGAAGATTTCAAAGTAAAATACGGATTTTATTGATGTTTACCTTTTATGGTCCGCCTAAAGTGAAAGAGTCGAATATTCGGTTCCGATCTTAGTTTCGGAAATCTAGTTTCATTTGATTCGGATAACTTGTATACAGCAATCTGACTCCAAACCAAACAGAATTACTGCCACTTTGTATTAAATAACTAATGAACTACATACATACGCTTCCAAATACATACTTATGTATATAGATAACACTTCTAATAATACGGTGATACACGGAACAAATACCCTTACTCATCTCATATACACTGTTCGCAATTGAGCATCGAACTCGCACCCACCAGCAGCACAGTCGCGACCAATAACATCTGGGCATACAGACTCAAATTACAACCGATTACGGCCAGTTAGGGCGCTGTGTACATATGTACACTGGCCAGCTAGACATACCATGGGCCACAATGGACTCCATTCATCAGTCGTCTTCAAAACAATTGCCGCGGAGCGCGCGCCGTGGGAACACATAACATCGTACAATTGTTCAATTGTGTTACTTCAAACATGTACTATAAGTTATTAGTGGCATAGTTCATAATAGGCGGAATATGTGTATGAAATGAATGATGAATGTTGAAGAGGATCTAGTAAGTCCATGTTGTACCTATGTATGGATTTAGTTTATGTGCAATAGGAAGAAGATATGTAGTAGTAGTAGTATACTGTATTGTTCACATCATAAAGGAAAATAAATACAGAGAAAAAAATATATTACGTGATATGTATATGTGATTAAAGGGATAATAAATGTAGAAGTACGTTAGGTCGGTGAGAATTGAAACATTTAGTTCCTATTCCTTACAGTCTACCTACTCATAACTGGCAAAAATATATAAACAGATGTTTCACATATTTCATGTTGGATTTCATGTACAGGTTTGCCATTTATTATCCTAATAACAAAAAAAATCCTAAAGATACATAAGGCTGTGGTATAACATAATTAAATAGCTGGATTAAGTAACTCAGCCGTTGCGAAACACCTCTTAAAAGTTATAATCAATTTTAATAAATATACCAGGCCTTAATGTGGCAAAGAAATGGAAGCACAGTGATATGACGGACAATGTGTAGTCGCTTTAACAATAGTAGCTGTGGGTGGGGCACTGCGTGTTACTATCTGCAACAAGCAGAAATCAACTTGACACTTGGAAGAATTGGCTTCCCCTCCAGTCCTCTGACTCCGTTTAGCAATACCTACAGTATGTATAGAAGCACTAATTATAACATTCTATACGACTAGATGACGAAATAGGTAATATGTAACAATAAATTAATCCGTCGATAGAAAACACATATAAATAATTAAAATGTGAAGATAATTGTTTAACACATAAAAACAGTTAATAAAATCAATTAACTAATAATATGCGTTTCCATTTCTGAAATAAAGAACACATCCTTTACAAGTGAGATAACATTGTAGAAATACTTTTTATGCACCTAGTACCCTAATACAATATATAGCAAGGTGCCTAGTGAATGTCTGCGGGTTATACCCAACATGTGACTGTTGGAGCACATGATGAATGGGGGGCGCCAGTCCACGTACTACACTCGCGCACACTCCTGATGCAATAGTAATGATGACGACACAGTATGAATGATGGAGACGGCTCGAGGACGAGCTTCGAACGATTGTTCATATTTTGACGCTCCCTATAAATATTTGGAAATAAATTTAATGTTTTAATGAATTGCAAAGCTCTTTAGTGATATATGTATAAACATTATGTATATGAATTTTTATTTTATGTATTTGTTTATACCGATAATGTTATATACCGGCAGAACAAACTTGACTGCGTCTGACAAAAATACGTGATTTGGGTTGAAATCAAACCCATAACATTCCATTAATATTCAGGATCGCTAACCATCAGACCGACAATGCAGTTGGACGAAAAACGATCTTCAGCATTCTATAATACTATGTTATACTATTGTCAATGTTACATTTCAAATGTGTGGAGATGTCACCAGATATTATTATTATTACATTATTAACTACTCACTCTGTTTCATCTGTGATCATAAAAAGCGGTACAGCTGAAGATAAACGTACCTGAAACAAATGTAACGATATAAGCACAGTACGAAAGAATTAGTCACTAATTTTAGCCAAACCTTAGATTAATTATTATTAGTCCAAGGTTTGGCCAGCAGGGTTTGACCGAGCCCAGTATTATAATAAACACCTCTTCTATATTGGGCTGATACAGATACTAAAACCTTAACTTATGCACTGCTGTTGAAATGGCATTAAATTGGTTTTTCACTCCAAAATCTGATATTCTTGAAATTTACATTTTTTTTTGTTTCGTATAGAATTATAGCCTATTTTTTATTTTGGTCAACTGTGTTACGTACAACATTGGTCAAAGACAAGACCATGTTTTCCTTCACGATGAAGACAAGTACTATTTCATCTTAAAACGCAAATCTTTTTAAATACGTGCGCGCCATGGATTTGAACCCAGGACTCCCAAAGTGAGAGGCTGAATTCTAAACCACTAGGTGTATCGGTTCTCACCAAAACACCTATCAATATTTCCCCGTTCTGTTTGAACGATTTCCATAAGATTATCCTGTGGGAAGTCATTGACTCCGATCCAGTCGATGTGCCGGATTCGGTGCCATCACTCGCGAAATTGGATCACAAACAACGCTATTCACGAGACTGGTAATCATTCAAATCATTTCAGATGCGACAGGACAAAATGTATGCGGTGTTAGTGGGACAATGTACTTCTGGTCTTTTTGGGACGTCGTTCTCTGTATATGTAATGACAGGAGTTGGGGGGACGTATAAAAGTTGGATTTAATCTCAGTTAAATTTTGACATGGTTTTTGGCTAAATTATTTCAATTGACGACGTCCAAAATATTTTGTCAGCAACAAACTTTTTATTCCAAAAACCTTATATTGTAAGGTGTTAATCTATCTATGTATGCCATAATCTATATATATTTCAACCAATTTGCAGTATTGGAACATCGTAGCGGACTATGCTTACAGGACTCCGGCAGTTGTTGGATCACCTCATACCCATAGATATACATAGATAGTTATTTCCTACAACATACTCTGATCCAACGTAGAACAGGTCATAAGATCGTCTATTCCGATTGAAATGTCCGTCATCTTTAAATTCAGTTCAGTCATAATCAATTCCTATCGTTAGACCCAGCTCTTCTCCCTCATATATATGTATGTATATGGAACAATATCTAATTCGTTTTAGAATTTTACTTGTCCTTTTATTTCTGTATTTTAAAAAAAACTCTTAACCGGTATTATTTGCATTTGTTAAAACGGCAACACTGAATCACTCTGGTAGTCAGTTGAAAGATGTGCGGTGTGTTTTGCTTAATCTCTTTGAAATAAAACAAGAATTCGTTAAAATCACCAAGTCTTTGACTTGCACGATCCCACATACATATGTACAGTCTAATCAATCATTGAAACGAAGTTGGTCATACTCTAGATTTGAAAATTGACGCCAGCGCGGAAGAAGAACCATAAGCGGGATGACTGGTGCCCGCCCCCAAACCCTCAATTGTCTCAATTCGCAATGATTGGCGTGAAATTCAGTCAACTGATTCACATCAGAATTTTTATACTGCTCTCTCTCTCTATATCGTTATTTTCCTGCGACCTTATCCCCTTGGAATTATATATACTTAACTATCTGTATACACACACAATCGGAGTCACACAGGCTTACAGGATTAAAACGGGTGACTGATTCCAATCATTACTTAATTCGTATTCAGACATTATGAACAATAAATGAATTACAGTTTTAAAGCCTTTATGTATTCCATATTTCATCAGCCTGAACGTCTGCCTCGATAACTGTATTGGGATAAAGTACGACATATTCTACGTGAAGCCCTGAGGAAACCTATAACTTGATATCCGACGTTATTAAAACCTTGTATCCAATTAGCTGCATCTTATTGACCCTGACAGCTGTACCAATTATGTCTGCCTACTACTCCATAGAATCAAGGAACCTTCATTCATACTGAAAGATTATCTAACATCGAAGGCAACTGCCTCTTCGGTCAGATAAAACAAATTAAAAATGTGCAAAGTCAAAACGCAAATTCACACGTCGAAATTTGTATTTTTTCACGGTTCACTTGGTCGTTAAAAAATAACCGTTCGCGATAAGGCCTTTTACACACTAAGCGCGTTTTCGAACCATTCGATATAATATAGTTCAACAAACGCGTATCTAAAGAAGGGAAATCTGCTGATGTTATGGTTAATGAAATAATGTGAATAGGGCGTGGTATTAATTACGAAAATTTATTAAAATCGCAATGTAATTATAAAACGTATAATACACAGTACGACACAGTTAAAACTTACAATGTAAACGTACAATTACAATAAGAATCATATTATTAAAAGACCATTTTCACGTGTAGGTACGATTAAGACACTTGCTGTAAAATATGTGGCATTACGCCTATAATTGTAGGTGGGTAGGAAAACATAAGCAGAGGAGCGTAATACCCGTCAAGTCACACCAGTTACTTTATACGTTCCACCATGGCATACACCAGACATAAATCCAGACTTCGATCCATTACGCGTACTAGGAACTTTAAATTCGAAAAACCCCGATAATTCCCTAGCGGGAGATTTAACCACGATTTCTCGATAAGCAGTCATATTCGCAACCACAACACCAACGAAGCAGTCACAACAATACAGCAAAATGAAAGAAAAAGGCTTTATATTCATTATTATAATTAATAAACTTTCTTTAAACGAAAGGGCAAGTATCAAAAAACGTCTAGTCGACAACCGGACTAATCTAGCGCACACAATACCTCACAGTGCTCACCGCTAGAGGAAACTGTAACGCACGTGCGGAGGGCAAAGCCCCTGCAACGGTGCACCATAGAGAGAGGGGTGAAGAGAAGAGAGAGACGGGTGAGGTGCGAGGACGTTATCAGCCGCCGCTACCTGTGTGGAGAGTAAACAGATATGTTTTGTGTTCGCTGTCAAAGGAGGGTGCAGTCAACTCAGTGTTTGGACAGCTAGCTGCCTTTTGGTAATCATAATAATGACAGGTACAGTTTGGTGGTTCCGTAGGTAATTTTTTTGTTGGAATTGGTTTTTTCTTAAATATTATGTGGTTTCATTGAAATTAAATGACAAGACGATGATGTTGATAAAGATGGTGATGACGATGGTAATGATGGCTACTCTTTCCAGAGTATCCCACGCAAGAGTTACACATATTTTAATAACCAAAAGAAAGCAATACTTAAAATATTCCCGTTGCATGTCTATATTGTGGGATAAACAGTCCTATTGAAATAAGGTTCGTTCTAATTAATTGGACGTAACAAAGTATCTGTTGACCAAACTGTATAATAATAGAATTTGAATCCGCAACCCTCGGCTCTGACATCCGGCTCTCCAACTATTGGACTATTAATCCGGAAGTTGCATACGAAACAAAACACAACAACAAGTAACTACACATATAATGGCTCATGAAAGTGGAAACAAAAAGGCTGGTAGGAGGAAAACAAAGCGGAAACGTTGCGAGCGAACACGCGGTTCAATGGCGGACAATAGCACTAGCGACGTTCTAGACTTTCCTACCCGACAATGGGTAAAAAAGCATCTCCGCACGCCACTCCATTAGCGACGCAGCTTGAGATATGTTATTTACCTATATATGTATGTGAAACGTAAATGTTCTACGCTCCTCAGCCTATCCCCTCCGGGATTACAGGCATAATATTACGGTTTATTACATACGTAGCCTTAGAGTGAGACACCTGTCTTCTCTCACCTTGAAAAGGGTTAAGAAATAGTCCGCCACCTTAGCCAAATGCGGATTGATAAATATAAAACTCTGCATGTGACTAAATACATACATCATACACGTATTTTACACAGCTTAAATATCACTTGGTGAAGAAAAACATTGTGAGGAAACCTACACAGTATGCAGTTGTTAATAACTTTATTTTAAATGTATGAAGTTCTCACCCAATGGTCCGTATGTTGAACTACGATCTTAGCCCTTCTCATTCTGAATACCCGCGCCACGACCAAAACATGGATGATGATGATGACCATGAAGAGTCTACTCAGTATAAGCGAATGTCTGAACTCATTCCGATGAACCGAATTCATTCGAAAATACGAATTAATGTGGCATTAAATTCGTGGTTAGTGGGTATAGACAGCAAATCTTAAAATTGACGTCAGTGCTAAAACTCCGTTTGGAATTTATGAATGGAGACGTTTGATTGAAGAGTGAAGGTCATTGCGTTGTAGAGGTATCGTTTCCATGACAACATTATATGTTCGTACATTCATACATTCATACATATTATGTATATGATGATGTAAAATGCGTACCAAACACGGTTATCGATACGTCGATCACTTAGTAAGAGTTCACCCATGGAACCTTTACCCCGAATTGTATTAATTATTATAACCCTGACGGAAAACACCGTGCGGAAACTTGTACATTAGAGAGTTCTTCATAAGGCGAGTGGATTCTATCAAAATGCACTCAACCAACATTGCAAACCATGGCCTCAACCGTTCTATTTCTGAGAGGAGACTCCTGTCAACAGTGGATTAGACAAGTGTTTATGGTTATGATTTATTTATAATACGTGTAGGTGTGTTTGTATGCATATGTTTGTGTTTGTTTGGCTGTGTGTCTGTGTGTGTGTGTACATGACATGGCAACCGCCCACGTACCCCGCTACAACTTCCACGTTAATACATCAAAATTCTCGAAACGAACGCGCGAGTTGACTGAACAAAGCGTAAAGCTACGGTCAAATCAAAGCGTGCGCATTTAACGCATTCTATGGTACACAACCATCACGTAGCGCGAGGGTTACGATAGAGTTGTTATATGTGATATTTCGGATTAATACATTCACATCATCATTGTCATCATCAACCTCACAGCATCCACCTCTATCGTTCCGCTGCTAGACGTATACCTCTACTGTGGTTGGCCACGACACTCGATTCTCGCAGATCTCATCTAGCTACTTCCTACTGCCCTTTTAAGGACAGCAGTTATATGGGTTGGATAATTTAGTAATTAATTACTGCATAAACCGACAGTAATACAAGATCTTTAAATTCTTGGATAGTAAAAAGATACTATCTACATTCGTAACAATATCATAAAAACAACTTAACTGAGACGGATGAATTATAAAACCCTAAAAATAAACCCAATAGTATCAGTACGCAGACGGTAGTCCAAAAAAAATACAAGAAGCACGATCTATTGGATAAAAAAATACAACAGAATTATTTATAACATGTTGAAATCCATACATGACATAAACAAATATTACAATAAAATTAGTTGCTTTAAATTTTGTAACTTCATATTTACTACACAAACATTATCTTTAATTGACATTACATTTACACACATTGTCTATCAACAAACACACACACAAAGTCGTAATATAACAATCGCTCCCGCTTATTAGCCGCGTCGATTTGGCCGCACCTTAATGCATTCCATTTATATATAGGGGCACTCATTCATGGCGGTTATTTCGGGAAGACTACTACATACTGTTTACCGAAAGTTATTTGCGCTATGATTCACGGAGATCATGCGAGTTTTACAGTCTGAGCGGCATCGTGCGGAAGTCGGCTTACCTATAGATGCGATATCGTACTAGGGCGCCAGCGCGATTGCGGAACAAGAAATCCCGTGTTCGATACCTAGGGTCTTGTAAAATATTATGGGGTTTTTCTAACTTGAAACTCCCTATATTACTCGGAGGCTGGATTGATGCCTGGTGTGTATGCCTCACTCCCTATTACATGGGCCGTATAACATTACTGTTGAAAAAGTGGGATACATTGCTGTGCCTGTAACTTTGGGTAACACCCGATGTAATATAATTTGATTACCATAAATTAAATGGGATCAAAACTGATACTTATTTAGTCCGATGCTAAAGCTTCGTTCAAAACGTTGCGATGTTCAGAAATCGCTTGATGCCACAAGTTACACTGCATTACAATGCAGTTACATTGTGTTTCTATTTATAGTAACGTTTCACAGCCATGTGTAATTGCCGCGTCCGTGTTTGTTTCGAGACATTCGAGAGGTGCGACAACGAGCGATAGCGTGTACACTGATACGGTTAACGGTACAGAAAGAATCATCTTCATTATCATCTGCAACATCATCATCATCATAGTTTTCATCTACATCGTCATAACAATAATAATTATTGTCATAGTACATTTTTAATGTTCCAATCGGACACGGGTGTATTGTCAAAATGTTAAGTATTAAGGCCATAGCCTGCCGCGCCGGGTGAGAGTGGGTTGCCGGGTGAGAGCTCAAAAGCCTCAGAAAATGTTATGAAAAGCTTAGGTTACGTCGGGTATGATAAGGAAGGCGTCTTACGATGTTTTCCACCACTGCTATTTATATAACGGTACTGCTATATATATACGGTGTTAGTTATAACTTTGTAAGGTAAGAAACGACTTTTTAAAGTTATACATTTCGTGTTATAATTCGAAACTTCGGATTCAAAGAGTTGGTAAAATTTTGACTACCCTATTACTAATTTATAAATACTTCTTGATAAATAATAATATTGCAAAATTATATTACTCAGTATAGGTAGAAGTGGGATAATAATTACAAACACAATGGTGTGAATCGTCTTATATTTTCACCGTAAATAATCGAAAGCGCACCTTTTTAACCATAAATTGTATTAAAATAAATTGTAAAAAAAAAACAAAATTTAAGGCTGCGCTCTATGTATTGACAATGAAATAAACAAACAGAGATATCTAGCTGAAACCCGAAATTTACAAAAAAAAAACATATTTTAAGGCCTTTCTTTACATCCCTCATTTTTCCCTCTAGATTATCTTCAGTTAGGCTCATTTTCAGGGGACAACCGTCTCTAGGAAGACACCAAGCGCCTACGAGGAGGTTTATCGCCCACTTTTATAGCTACAATTGCACGCACTAATTGAAAAACAGCAAGGAGAGAATATTTTTAGAAGACTTTGTATAACTGGATTTTGCAACTAACAGTTGCAACATGCATGTTCCTGATGATACTCCGTTTCAGGCGTAAAGCCCCCGTCAGTACTGGCACATTTGTGGTGTATAATTTATATATTGTTTGCACGATCATATGTCGTTTGTGTGAGATGGGCAGTGCACACTTTATACAGGTATACACACTAATACTTCGTATATCGCATAGCCTTACTAAATAACCACCTATTAACAATAGATTTCCGCCAAGATATGCCCGATTCAATTGAATATATTTTTAGACTGCGGTCTGGTTAATGTATACGATGATGGATCACGACACAGTCAAAGCGTGTCCGTGGAGACGTGCGCGGACTCCGACATGGACAAGGGGAAAGCAGCGAGGCGTGAAAGTACAAATCTTTAAGGCAATGGAGGTGTTTACACGCTTCATCAATGACAATTTATTGAGAGCACGAGTCGAAGAGCGTGGGGTTAGAAAGCAAGGCTGACAGACTGTTGGACCAACTCATGGTGAGAACCAGCCAGCTTCAATGGTAGGTGATAGATGAAAGACGAAAGAAAAATAAAACAAGAAATAATTGATAAAATTAAGGAGTCCATGAAACCAGTAATTGTCATAATTTAAAAATTCCAAATTAAATTTAATAGTAATTAGGTCTGATGCATGTCTGCAGAAAGCTGGAAGCGGTAAGCTAAAGAGGGATTGCGATGGTGCTCGTTAAGATGATCATCTACATATGTTTAACAATAGATGAGTATACGTTCATGATGGTGATGAAGTCGCTGATGATGATGATATAATCGACGATAATAATGCTGATGGTGATGATGTGATATTGGTATACAATATGCATTTTAAAACTGAAGTGAGTTTTGTATTTGTAAACAGGAATTATGTAAAAGCCACGTATAACTTAAGGCGTCCTCGCCACCGTCGCATTTGCGGTTATCAGTCACACGTCGTATTTAACCGTAGTTACTGCCAACGAGGAAAACGTTTAGCGAGCAGTTAGCGCGACCCAACGTTCCAGTTAATTGTCGCAACGCATTGTTTATTGTCTAAGCCGTTTCCCATCCCATGCTCGGTGGAGACGAGACATAATATATTAATTGCGTACATCAGCGCGCCTAGTTCCCTATTGCTTTATCTCATCTACAGTTTTGTAAAAACTGAACGCTACTTGGGTATTGTTAAGAGGAATTTGTGAAAATATTTCCATTATTATTATAGTAAGGCCAGATTCTTTATAGGATAGACAGAGAGCACGGAGTGAAAAATATCTCTATTCTCTGTACTTAGAAAAACAACCATGAAGAACCATGTTTTGGATCAGGCATATTTTTCATTAAATATTACACCTTGACAATAGAACAGGAAATACAGACAGATAACAACTATTTAATAATAGCATATCATTGGATTATAAAACACTATTACTATCAATCTCTCCATAGCTTTATAAGGTAAAATATCACTTCAAATTACGGTGAAGGAGAACATCGTTAGGAAGCCCTATTTACAAAAATCTACTCTTAAAAGCGTGTGAAGTCTGCCAACTCGTACTTGACCAGTGTGACAGGCTGTGGCCTTAACCCATTCATTCTGAGACAAGATCCGTGTTCCAAGTTTCCGTCAGTGTAATAGAAAAAAATTGGTTGAGAGAAAATATACTAACTAACAATAGCATGTTCATTAAAAGACAATATTATATAGTAAAGATGACATGTAAAATGCTTCTGATTATAAAGTGACGGCTAATCTCATACAAATATATAAGAGAGTATGTTATTATTCACTTCGGTGATCATAACTGATTAGTATATGCACTTACACCAAGCTCAGCTGGTAAGAGCTGAGGAAAGTGATGATCAACGAACTACAATAGTGTTCAGTCTTATAAGAATCGTATAACTAGAGATAAGCTGGAGTCCAGTCCAGTGAGTAATCATGTTAGTAATTACCGATGTGCCCCAGTATATTATGTAATTTAGTGGGCAGACTATACACATATAGTCTACAATGCCATGTGAACCTTCAAATGAATTTACAGAGACTTCAGTGTGTCTTCATTTTTACTTTCAATATTTTCACATTTCAAACAAAAATTTGTTTATACCTTGCTAATTTTAAAAAGAACTGTTTATTACATTAGATACAGAACATTAATAAATAAAGCATTATTTTACAACTGAAACTGGAAAAAACATGTTATTTTATTTTTATGATAGTGACTATTTGAATGGCTTGGCAGTTTTATATTTTTTACTTTGTTAAGCTTAGCTAAGATTGGTTTATTTTTTATAAAAACAATATAATTACCTATTCTAATATCGAGAAGCAGACATTTATTTGTTGAAAACAAATCTAAAGAGCATTTCTTGGTAAAATAATAATAGATTTACAGGAAAAATTGGAACATTTTTTGCCTGCACAATTGGAGGTAAAGACTGCATGCAAACGTAATAAAATTTACAACAAATACGTAAATGAATTAAAATATTGTCCATCATCAAAAACTTGTTGAACTTTAGAAATCTTTCATATTATATGTTATATAAAATTACAATGATTACCCATTTTTTAAACACGACACCAACACAACACATATTCACGAGCGGTTATTTGTTACTACTGAAATATGTGGTATAATATTTAAATATAGGTCCAAATATGTAGGTATGTCTCGCTAATAACACACTAATTATAAATACAAGGAATACTCACCGTCAAATTGTCGACAGAACTGTATCCGCATATGACATATCCCATCACTTTATTTGCCATTTTGCAACACTTCCGCGCGCACCGCACTCCGGAGACACTCGGCTGATCAGCCACTACTTAATCACCACCAGCACCACTCGTCCGGAACGCGATCACAGTGATCAACACACGAAAATCTCTAAAATACTATCACTGTCCCTCTCATAACGCATAGTGACGAAAGAGTGCGACGCCCTATCAATTAGCCGTTAAACACTTTTGAATTCACGAGCTCAATTATTGATGACACTGACTGACATAGAAATTACAACTCTATTACACTATTATAAGATCCAATTTTGAATATACACTCTGACTTACGATTTAGGAAAGCACTGAAAGATTCACTTGCGATGTGCAAAAGTATCGACTGCAAAAATAAACGAAATACACTATAATCCATGTGGACGTGTGGAAAATTCTGGAATACAGATGTTGCAGTACTGACGTCCGTCGACTACGGTGGTGCGTCCGAGACTGATTGATTGTTGCATCGCTCTTGCGTCCAGATAGTTACGACAATGGGAAGCTTGTGTAAGAAAAAAAAACATAACATTATCGTACGGCATAGGAAATACTTAATGGCCGAATGAGTAAGGGGCGGAACAACGAAAATGCTGTAACTGTAAACTAACATAGATCTAGCAGATCTTGAAATAGCCAGAAGAAAGCGAAAAGGATCCGAATTTCTTATCAAAACGAGGGTGAATAATCCTATCGACGTTAGTGTCTCTAGACACAATATAGCAATCATCAAAGCAAAAATGAATAGGCTTATCCTATTGCATATGTACTCCATCTTATGCCGCATCTAAGCTTTCCATCAAGCGGGATCCCCGCTAGCCTGTCCGCACAAGAAGAAGAAATAGGTACTAGAAGAATAAACGATAAACATAGAAGAGGCACGTCAGGGCTGTAAGGATACAGATATTTGGACCTCGGTACTCTCAGTCTAAACTGTAACTGGCGTGATGGTATAATAATAATACCCGAATCATTGAACGAATTCATTTAAACGCTTCTTTCAGTCGTTCTATTTGCCGATCGCTCACGTCCGACCACACACGCAGACCACGGCCTGACCTATTAAAGATAATGTGGTAGAACCGAGCTTTGAACTAACAGTTAATCTATATGTGTTAAGTGGTTACCATCTTTCTGAACTAGCTTAAAGTGGAGTTAAAATAGAGGTCTCCTCAGGTTGCGACACTAATGCTCAATAATGAATCGCCTAATAAGCTCAGATCATTATTATTATGGTGAATTTATTTTATTAATTATTTTTTGGTTTTTTTTTTATATGGGTTTAAAAGGAAGGGTGGATTTAATGCCTGGAGGTATTTGTCTGAGCCCCTATTTGTCACAGATTTTAAGATGCTAATACATTTATGTGTTTGATGGTAACCAACTCACGATATATGGCTCAGACGTTGGGACGCTATTAATAATTATGTAGATGTAGCAATTGATGGAGTGGCACTATCGGGCCGGTCAGTAAAATAATAAACAATAAATCTATCCTAAGGAAGGTGACATCTGGCAGCCCAAAAAATTCTATCCTTATAAAACCAATTCCTCACCTTATTCTACTTATATTAAATCGCATACTCATAAAAGGCAGGTACAAAATGATAATATAATAAGTGAATTAAATTAAGCGGACGAAGTCAAATCAAATGTAATCAAATTCGAGTCCAGATGAAGTAATATGAGACAAGTCATGGAGATCCCAGATTGAATCAACATAACTGAAGATTGAAGTAACAACATCGTCTAACTTAGCTCATAATACATGTTGAAGACTCGTAACAATCGCTTCGCGTCACACAGGGAAAAACGTAAGTAAACAAGAGGCAATTAGTGGGCGTGGAAGTTAGCAGAACGATGGTAGGCAACCGCAGATAACAGCAAACCAAACGGGCAGACACCTTGTAACGACCCAGATAAACTAGTTCCAACACAACAAATAACAGTCATTTTAAATATAGAATTCCCCATAAAATTCAACACGACAAATATTTCTTATGTTGAATTGTATGAGGTAGCTCGTCTGCTCAATATTTAAATTTAGAACACTCCTTCAATTTAATAAACGATAGGTAGTAGTTCAAATGCTTACAAATTTTAAACTTAGAACTCCCCAAACAAAAAAAAAACAATGTTTAAACAGCTCAAACTTTTTAAATTTTGAATTTATCGTCAGTAAAACGCTAAAAGTTAAAATTCCTCATAAAATTCAACACGATATATAACAGAATATTAATTGCTAAAACATTTTAAAATTGGAATACGTTTTACCTTCATCATCATACTACATTGCACTGCTTTAGGCATCATTCCGATCCACAATTTTACTTAGACATTCTTTCATACCTCGATTGTGCTAAGAATAGAAAAAAAATGGTAAGCAAAAATTTTAAATGATCTTTTCTTTAAACGACGATCACAATCTACAAAAAATACCAATTGTCCGCATTGAGTTCAATAAAAAACTGTAGGGCACATTCAATGAGACATGCAGATAAAAAGATCGCCATACTTGACCCCTTCAGTCGATACGGGGTCACGATCCCAGGCACCCGGCTGAATTACGACGTCCCAATTTATTAAAGTCAATCATTGACGAGTATACCTATTAAACTTGATCGGATTACACTAATTCGTGTCCCCTAGTTGATAGACTTATCATCGTAGCCAATGTTAATTGAGGCGGTCCAATTGTGTTGAGGAATGAGGGCCTATGTACGGCAAATTGTTACTGAGGCTGAAATTGATGTACTCTGAATATATTAGAGCAATTGTAGTGTTGTATTCGATGCAACTAACTTCAATGGCTCTTAAACTTGAATCTAATTTAAATGTAATTATTATTATCGAGCTTGTCTCATGCACAACACTACCAAAGATGACGGTGAAAAATTTAAGCATCGTAGCCCCTTATTTTTTAAATTATCATTAACTACAAATAAGGCTATTATTGTTTCCAAACGTCCTAATTATATATCATATCCTTGGAATTCAAATATTTTTGAATCGTCAATTGACTTTATTAACATATTCCTACTAAATCTATAAAGGCATTAATGTCCTCATAGAGACGTTATTACTTATTTTGGCACAAACAGTAAAGGATTACGAAGTCTACATAAAAAAAACCTGATATAACCACCTTCCAAGATGTGGGTATTTATAGACAATGTTTACGATATTCATAGATAATAAATACCGAATGTTATTGAGTCTATTTCGGCGACGGAACGAATCTGGGTCATTGAGCGTCCCCGATACATCGAGAACTAAGACGATACATCAATCAGCTCCGCTATCTGTGGAACCGAAAAGTCTTGACTCCGCAATCTGCATATTGCCAGCCGTAAATAAAAATTATTATTAAAAAACCACTAGACAGGCTGTTGCTTAGTGTGAAATCTAACAGTAAATGAATTTCTTATATTCGTCTTTTTTAATACCTTGAATTGTTACTTCTATCTTTTATTATTAATTAGCTGATACCCGCCCGCTCCGCTGGACGTAAAATAATTGAATTGCACTTGGGTTCATATTATTTTTATTAATGACACACAACCTCTACTAAACTTGAAGGCATACCAAAGACAATCCTAACGCGCCTTTGTTTTCATTTGATTGACGTCAAATGTTTTACATTTGGGGACAGAGTGGTTTGTATGTGAAGAGAAAATTGTTGTGATTACCATTTTCCTCGTATTTTTTACGTTTTTTCTCTCCATAAGAACATTCCTCAGACTTCATGAAATACAACAAAAAAGTAATCACCCAAATCGGTTCAGCTTTCCAAAGCAACCAGTATTTCCATAGCAAATAGTATTTCCATATTAATTAATATTTAAATAATTTATAATGTTTTCTCTCGTGTCTATAAAGCCAGAAGTGTAAGGATACGCAATGGCTGAATGGTGTCTAGTCTCCGCCGCTTGGTAGTTTCAGCGGTAGCTCGTGAAGGACCTCGTATAGACCGGAAAATGGTCGGGCCATCACGAAAAACATAAGTGAGTTGAGCCGGTATATATATAATCATATATATTTTTAGTGTAACACATTCTGGCGTGTTAGTTCCGTGGCTAATGGCCCTGATCGCTAAGCCGGATGTCGTGGATTCGATTCTTAAGTGACTAGTGTTACGGTGATTAACACGAGTATTCCTTCTGTAACGGTTAGGATATTAACTATAATTAGTGTTTAAGAATGTGTGTCTGTGTGTTTGTTAATTATTTAATTATTTGCGCAGAGACTTTGTACAGATTGAGAGGAGATTCAATCTCATATCAAATTGAAATAAACGAAATAATAACACAACCAAAATAATCTAATAATCATAATAGATAAATAAAAATAAATCTTAAGAAAGGCAATGTAATTCAATCACGCTCATTGCCAGTCTTCACGTACAATGGGAACAACACAGAGACTGAGTAGAGAGTTTTTGATTTTTTCGGGATATATTGCATCCCTGTTTTCCAGCAAGAATTTATACTCAATCAAAAACAAAATAAAGCAAATATCTCTGATGAGAAGTGTAAGAATATCTTTGCGGCAGAAACAGATACATCTTCGGAACGGAAATCGAGGCCGCGTGTTTTACGACCTTCATAAATCAGTAAAACGTCAGCAATAAAAGAAAATAGACTGACGCTCATAATTCTGAGATCGTATCTGCTCTCCAATGTTTTATAATCCCAATTTTAAACAAGTCCACACGGGTGAGTCTCGCTGCCACCACCGCGGCATATCTACCGATCTGCCGACTGAAAATTTTACTCCCAATGATATCAGTTTTACGGTAGTGGTACAGATGAGACGATATGATCGTTTACTGTCACGTAAATAAGTTGTATCAAGCGCGACTTCTAAGCAAGAGGTTCTGGGTTCGATTGGGTTGGGTCCAGTTTTTCAAAAAAAATATTCCTAGGAGTATCACAGACTCTGAATTTGTGCCCCTTATTCAATGGACTCATCCTCAATTACATGTTGGGACGTATAACATAACTGACCAATCATGAGAATATATATACACTCTTCTGCCTACAATATCGCAGAAATACAGGCGTGATGTAATGTTTTGTACTAGTGAGACTAAACAATACTAATACTAACATCTTAGAACATCGCCACAGATGGGTCTGTGATCCCAGAGTAAGCATCAAGAGAGCTTGTATTATGATAATCGGACGGCTGCTGGACTACATATATACATATAAATATGTACTTATATAGGTATTTTTTAAACCCAGACACAACAAATACTTTGGCTCTCTCGAAGCGAAACACGGAACATGTACATACTACATACATATAAGCCGCATCTACGAAATACCAGTTTGGCACTTCACACCGCAATCACTCACTCGCACGCCCACATCGAGTCGTTTGTCACTGGACTTATCCAATTGAAAACTTTCATCGTATTACAAAATCGAAGCAGATTGCGACGCCCACACTCGTCTGGGTGAAATCCATCAACAGAACCGTCGACTAACGCGAGTGCACGCCAAGTATCCAGACACGTCATTCGCGATCACTACACTGACCAATTAAAGCACCATGTGAAAGACAGTGCGAACATGATGCATTATAATAAAATAGAAGGACCGACAAAACCAGAAGTAATAATTAATAAGGGTTAAAAAAAACGTAAACGTAACATCACACCTGTAATCCCCGAAGAGGTAGGAGGAGGAGTGTAGTACACCCCACGTTTCACCAGTTACGTTTAAGTCCCACAATGGAATAGGTGGTGAACCTATTGCCATACACCGGGCACACATCCA
>DWDT01000909.1:0-17935 GCA_018245595.1 Microceris scylla | reverse complement strand
GAGCATATTACACAAACCTTCTCTGTGGAAAAATACATATATATACCAATTTTCATAATAATCGGTACAGTAGTTTTAGAGTTCATCGATAACATACATACAAACATTCATTTTTATATAATAGATAATGCATAAAAAATACATTAAATCGATAAGAAAACATGACACACCACATAACACTAACACAAATATCACAAAACATTACACCATGCATTTGACACACACACGCATACTCTTTTGTTTATGGTTAAACTCTGTGGTCAAATTGAGAATAGAATAATATTGTCTGTCTTTAATAAACATATGTAGAATGTATATGCATTATGTATTACAAATACCATAAATTAAATTAAATAAACCGTTTACTATTTTCGTTCCCATTGTCAGTGTCAGACATGAGACGTCAATCAGACATCAATAATAATAATTGTTGTCAATAATGAGCACAAAGGAAATATTTATATAATCGTCGTCTTTGACATTAGAGTCCAGACAAACTGATTTTTTTATGATTTACGATCGAATATCAATCGCCACTGGGCTACTAGTCTGTTTAAATATTTAGTTGTCCTCAACTACCTTGATCTATTATTTAAGCATTTTAAAGCCAATTCTTTGATATCACAGAGCCATGATATGTTAGGTCTCCCAACGCTCACTATCATGGTTTAATGGGGCTTGTCTGTCTCTACTTGTATATATTATCATATGGTCTGAATTATATGACAAATTAAAGTTCTTATAGTTCAATATAATCAAGACAATACCGTATGTTATTGGAGTTACGGTTATACCCACGTTATGATCTGTGTGATGTATGACGAGATGCGCTGGCAACAATATCAGTTGCAAATATACGAGTATGTAGGTATATATCAAATGTCTCACAACGGTTGCTAGCAACTGTTGTAGTTGTTAACAAATATGTATAATAAGATACCTACATATGTCCTAGCACCATTTACTTATAGTTATTTAGTCAATAAAACTATTTTTAATACCAATAGTACCTATGTGCTGTAAATTTAAACTTTGGTTTAAAAAAAAAATTTTTAATTTTTTTACAGTTGTTACAAAGTCCTAAAACACTAGAGAATACCATTGAAATATTTGGGAAACATGTTTTTGAATTTTATTTCATGCCAACTCAATTAGCCGGGTGGATATAAAAAAATCTATAATCGTAAAACTTTCATTTCATATTTTATTCACGTTATTAAATTGACTGCCTCGTTGGTCGAATGGTTGGCGCGACTACCTATTAAAAGGTCCTGGATTCAAATTCCGGGTCGGGTACTATTGGATTTTCCGAACACAGATTTTGTAGTGAAAATTTCTAGTTGTGGTTCGAAGTCTGGATCTGTACCAGGTTTATGACAGTACGCTTACCACCTATTCCATGGGACGTAAACATAACTGGTAAAACGTGGGAATGTACTATACTCCTCTGCCTACCCATTCAAAGATTACATGTGTGACGTTAAGTTTTCGTTACAACTAAACACTGCCTACCTCAATATATATGAGCACACGCTACCCCGATATTGAATTAAAACAAAATCGGATTAACGTTCTTATAAGCCCAGTATACGAAATATACATTAGGGGGTATACACACAAATAGCTACTTTCGCATTTATAATATTAAGTGTGAATGTAAATCAGTGAAGCGATGTTTGATCGAGCGGCACGCGCAGAATGTGTCGCGGCCGTACGTAATGGTGCTGATACACTGGCTCTATAACATGTTTTTAAACTTTATTAAATATTAGCTAACACTAAAACATCAAGGAACAAGTAATGTTTACTAAAAAAAACATTCATTTGTTTTCTGTTACAATTTGCGACAAAACGTTGCCTAAGAAATATTCAATAACGTTCAAAAACATTTTACAACTGCGGTGTACGAGCACCATAACGCGCAGACGTACACAGCGCGGGATATCTCACTCATGCCTATGTTTAACATATAAATTGCTGTCAATTTTTTAGATTTATATTCTTGAGGCTGTTCGCCGGAGATAAGACGCGGGGAGGCCCCGGCATGTTTTTATTACACCAGTACAACGCCCATATCTTCCAAGCGATTTAAACTTTTTGATAACTTATATACATGCATATTATGTAAAGTAAGAACCAGCGCCCATATTGAAAAGTAAATAATTTGCGCCTTGCGATAATAATAGTTACATTTATTACCCACGAAAAACACATATTATGTATATATACTCGTATAAGTTGCATATAATCTCTTCATTTAATATACTTCGTTGAACACCTAATATTAAGTTCACAATAAACATGTTTCGCTTTATACCTACAATGTGCTAAAACTCGACAATTTATAACTGCTGTTTCAACATAATTAATACAGATGAAGCGATGAGTGACGTAGCTAAATATGAAACATACAACAAAATACAGTCATATAAACGGTTTCGCAGTGGTTGGATGCGAACAGCTGAAGCAGCTTGAGCTCAGTGGCGCGCTATTGGAGAGGCCTATGCCCAGCAATGGAGGTTGACGTGCTGTTGATGATGATGATGAAACGGTTTCGATTGTACAACGCTCCTTTCAGAATCTTACATTTCTTATTATTTTTCTTTTAGTGTAATTGTTAGACTGTAGTGGGGAATGTTATTACTCGGAAAGCCTTCGTATTAATACAACATTGTTTTGACGTAGCGGTTTGAAGGAAACCGCAAGCTCTGTTACTATGTAGGTATATAATAAAGATTATGATGAGAAGTCCATAGTTATTTCAATATCATTAAGCTCGTATGATATACATATGAGTTCGTTTTAAATCAATTGTCATTTGTGATTTGTCAATTGAAATCTGTGAATCCGCATTTGGCCAGCGTGGCTGACTGTGGCGATCGCTTGTCATTTGAGTAATGACCCGTGTCCAATAATGGAACTACAAAAGGCGTGATAATGGTACATAAAACGTGGATATGCTTATATACTGATACATATAGAGATAGCTACTCAAAATTTAATGTAAAAAACACAAGATTTGATAGACGTGAAAAGAGCCATTATCTAATCGTTAATACGGAATAACGTTAAATAATTTTCAAACCTAAATAGGTATTTAAACGAGCCCGGTTACATCTATTACATTATGAAGAAGGTGAGCGAATAGATCCCAGGGGTATCATGATCAGGGTAATATTTAGCGTTACAGGGAAAGGTGGATACAACAAACAAACATGTAGCCCTTCCCCCCTCCCCCTCCCCCTCAGCGCCGGTCAGTTCGGTAATTAATGCGCGTGTTGTTATGTATGCAGAATACGAAAAATGTTTAACTTAAGTGGTCCAACTCCGTGAACGGTATGGTCGCGTCCAGGGAGTCATTGCTTTTCATCACGCTCTCATAAATGACGCTAATTAACATTTCGGTAGCCGCTATACATATATTTATACATGTTTTATTGGCATTAGTAATGTAAGTAATTTTGGAGTTTTGTTTCGATGAAATATTCGTAACTTATTAAACAGATCTGCGCTTTCCATCAAGCGATATCGCGGCCAAACGCCAGCCTATCATAATGAAGAAATTTATTTGGTACAGGTTGCAAACATTATCTAATGTTTTGTACAACTCATCTTGGTATATTGAATGGATAATTAAAAAGGTTAGTTAATAAAGCTGTAAACATTTTTTAATCCTTGTGCGCTATTTTAACAAAAAAAGCCTCATTTTACCAAATAGTATAAAGTCCTCTTGTTAACTTTGTTTCACGAATAAATAGATTGATTTGATTTCAGGTTTTACAACTTATCTACAACTGTCTGTGAAATAAATATAAAGTCGGACGAATTATATTTCCATCACTATTATACAATTTTTATCATAATAAATAATCTGTAAAGCAGAGAATCGTTCAGTTATAACATTTCTTAGAATTAGGAGACAAACTTTCTATTCTTGGTAAAATCATAAAAGCTATGTATCACTTCGGAATTTCTTAACTGTCTAAAATATAATTCTCCTAACAATATTGTTAGCGAACTACGAAAAATACCTACAAACTACTACAAATTTCAATAAAATGTTCACCGCGATGAAATAAAAATCAGTTATTAAGAAATAACATTTATATAACAATTTATTATTATTACACACACATTATACATTTATATATCATCGTCGTGCTCTGGATGCCTACTTCTGGAGATAGGCCTCCTCTAATTGGCGCCACTCTTTCCGGTCCTGGGCCTTACGAATGCAGCAGCTTCCCGTTGTCTTCTTCAGGTCGTCAGACCATCTTATAGGAGGGCGACCTACGCTCCTTTTACCGAGACGTGATCGACGCTCGATGACCTTTCATCCCCAACGGTTGTCGGTCACTCGAGCGATGTGGGCTGCCCATCGCCACTTCAAATTACATATTTGAGAGCTATGACGGTAACCTTGGTTCGCTTACGGATTTCACCATTTCGGATTTTGTCACGTAGAGACACTCCGAGCATGGCTCTCTCCATAACTCGTTGAGCGACTTTGAGCTTGTTTGACTTTGACTTTAACTACACTATTATAATATTATTATTACTGTTATTGAGTCGCTTTATAAGTTAAGATATATTCAACATTCGGAGGTCTCTGTCTATCCGATGAGGAATCTGGCGTAACATTGTAAGATGGGGAAAGCTGATAATACCGAATATTTTTTTTAATTTATGCAGGTCTATTGTGGTTAACCTTTATACCGCTGTATAATCATGAAAGTGAATGAAACTATGAATACATCTTGGGACATCTTAATATTTGTGTACATTACAATAATATTTGTCCTAGGTGAAAATTGAACCCAACACCCGACTAAGCAGTCAAGTTCACTAACAAATGAATTAGCGCATCAGTGGACTAAAACAGCTTTAAAATGAAACTTTCCAACGCACAGTCCAACACGCGTTGGGCCAAAATTTTAATCCATGCACATATTTCATTAATGATCTCATTTGTTTGTCCAATGAATTTTTAATTATGTTTACAGTAAAAACTAGTCGGTGATTATTTGGAATCGCATAAATTGGATATATCATTTTGTGTTGTGGCTGGCATAAATAAATAAATTATTGATAAATTCCAAATCCCCTTTATCATAATCCACAGTTTTGCCAAGCCTAAAGCCCGCCCGATTTTATAAAATCCCGAATCGCTACACAACAATGAAGTTTCTAAGCACTAGCTTTGAACTTACTTTATTATCTGTTTCATCTTATATGACTATAGAAACAACAAATAATTTCACAACGGTTGCCAGCAGTGAAAATATACATATTATGAATAACCCAAGAAATTGTTAATCAAAGTAGCTGGCTCATACTCTGATCAGTTTACTTAAAATAAAAAGGTTGGTAAAATTTTCCATACAGGCACGCACATGTGCACGTTGTTTGTGTGTGTGAAAGTGAGTGTATGTGTGTTTGTGTGTGTTACGTTGCATAGCACGTGAAACGGCGTGCATTTACACGGACTTGCGTCAAAAAGCACCACTTGTGCTTCGTAAGATATTTTTACGTCTGCGTCGGAACGTGTAAGCCCGAAATCAATGTTGACTATACTGCATGAGAAAATATTTTAGCATGTAATATGACATAGGTCATTCTTATAGTATATTCGGAAAACATTTAAAAAATATTACTGTTATTATTACATCATCGGGTCAGGTCTCTTACGGGGTCGACAGAAAGCACCAAGTACTAAATATCTGTAACCTTACAAACCTAATGTACTTCTACATTTATCACTGTCTTGCACGCTGAATTCAGAGATTTCCGGCTCGCCATCAGCACTTATTTGACATATCAGGTAACGGCTTGGTCTCTCTCGATGAACAATCCCAACAAACGATCAACGATGACAAATCCCTATTCCGGGAACCGGGAGATGAACCGGGAGAGCACTATACTCCTTCGGCTACCCTTCGGAGGGCACAGGTGTGATGTTACGTTATATTAAAATGAACAATATCATCAGTTTGATATTTAACACAACGCCAGTCATGTCTTCGTGTTGCGAGCACATTTACGTGAGTCATCAATCTTTTTCCCATTCGACGGCGCCGCCCGTCGCCTGACGCACTCGCGGTACATTACTACGCGAGATTATGAACTAGCCAACTTGTTCAACATTTTACATTGCGAGCTGCATATTTTTAGAACGTTCGTTTATTTGCTCATGTTACAAGTTTGACTTTTCGGTAACAGGTTTTGAACATAAATAAATAGCACGTGAAATTTTTAGTGAATTCTTTTATCAGCAATATTCAGTCACCGTATTTATGTTAGTTATAAGCCAGATCGTTATACAATTGCTACATATATATGAGTATTAGTACATATGTACATGCATTCAATTATTAGCCAGTAATTTAATGAAATACATCCTTTATTACACAATTTCGTTCAATAAACTTGTTAAACAGTCAGTCTTGATCATCGTTTCACGGATAGTTACCCTTGAGAACTAAGACAGAACGTTTTATGCCCTAAATTCTAATACCTAGATCACTGTACTGAGACAAGTTAACTCGAGAAGTGCTTGAAACAGAGCTCAAGCTATCTAACTTCATAATCCGTCCAAACGTGCACATAAACGTCGTACGTAGTCCTAGCATTTGTGGTTGCGCAAAATACATTATTATTCCGCTGACGTCCGCACGAACGGTCTAAATAGATGAAATAAGTTTGATGACCAGTGCGAACTAAATTTCGTGTCTGATTTGATAAGTTTTATTGTTATACGGTTTGTTTTTCACAAGCGCCATTTCCTACGAATGACACCTGAAAGCGATTTGTAATACTTCTAGTATAATATTACATTCGTTTTAACTTCACGCCTGTGTTTCCCGAAGAGGTAAGTAGTGGAGTGTAGTACCTACACTCGCACAATCCTTTTTTAAAATTTTACGTCTCACCACGGAATAAGGGTGAATCTACACTGGGCACAAATACAGACTCCGGGCTCCTAATAAAAATTCTAAGATAGATACATATGATAATACCCATCCGAGAATCGAATCCAGGAACCCTCGACCGGCAGTCACGCTTGCAATCACAAACGAAAGATTCAATATATGTAATTTAACTTTAGTTCTTTTATTAAAGCTCTTTTTAACTTTTTATTCATTATTCAGTAATTAGTAATCAGGAGTAATTTTAAACAAATTCAAGCAACTTGTTTCTTCACTGTTTTATTGGAATTTCTTAGTTTCATGATAGGATCGACGTTAAATCCACATCAGTAAGATTACCACGTACAAAACATTAATATTGCAAACTGTTCGCAAACTTTTGAATATACTGCTCCCAAGTCGAACACGTCACAAATTATAACACCATGTATAGTTCAGTTTAATTTAATATTGCTACAAATCTCTTTGTACAAAAGAAAAATAAGCATCTTTTCAGCGTTATGAATTCAAATATATTAATTATCAGTCCATTGTTTTTTTTCTATTGTTATAGTATATTACTACATATACAATATACACATATTTATAAATATAAATAAACTCTCTTTATTTCTTCTTAATAACTGTTAAATGTTCTTGCAAATAAACAATAAATATTTTAATTATTTGTATAAAATGCTACATATTTATATAATATTGTATACTAACACTATCGATTTATTTACTTTAAAGCAATCACAGTAAACGGCAGTTGTTCTTAGTTTTAATGTAAATGTATGAAATGAAATACTTAACAATTATTATTCTCTTACGGATCTCGCGAAATCCTTTTGTCGATGTTCCCGAACGCCGCTTCCGAGCCGCACCACTTTACTTTGGAGGGGCTTTTTGTACTCTCTTGAGTAGAAAGCTGCAATTAAAATACAAAACAACCGTTTGAAATACAGACTGATACGAGTGTTATCAAGTATAATCTAGTATTATCAAGTATTTTATCATTCTATTTCAAATTCTTAACAATCGGAAAGAAAATTATTTCTAAATAACCGTTACTTAGAGTTTTACGTTTACGTCTAGTTGGGTTACGTTTGTTAGCGGTGTAGTCAGTTTATAATGAGCAAAGTTGTTCATTTAATCAAATAACACAGATCGACGGTGCTCCGGCTGGCGAAGTTAACTTGACTGAACGTTAGGTAAACAGACAGCCGGCCGTCACCTCCACCTCGTCTCCGTCAATAATTGGTTGTGCAAACGTTTGCCAAATCTGCCTTCGAATGCTTATTCAGTTTTCATTGGGAAATTAGGCCGGCGATACCAGTCGACCCTCGAGCGTCGTGTAAATAAATACTACGCCCCTAAAGCAAACTCTCACCTAATTACAAATTACACTCATACCTAGCTGTGGATTTGGATTTTAATTTGAAATGTGTCTAAAACTTTCAATCCGTGGCACAGTTTGCGTTCGGCAATAAAGTGTGCTAAATACTAAAAGGCTGTATATATTTTGCTGAACGCTCCCTACCTAGTCGTAAAAGTTTTACCTGAGTGAGATTTCAGGCCACCATTACATTCATACAAATTGTAGTTTAGTACGAATAGTAGACTATAATTACCTTCATATAAATTGTAGCCCAGTTTGAGTAGTCCGCTATCATCAACAGCCTATCTAAGTCCACTGCTGGACATAGGCCTCCCCCAAAAGGGGGTTTATGCCCGTAATCTCCACGCTGGGCATACGTGTTGGAGATCGCAAGGCACAGCTTTTCGCACCGCCGACGCCGCTGCCCGTCGGCGGCCAGGGCATTTAGCGATGCCTATTTAGACTCGGCTACAAAGCAATCAGTCATTCATATTAAAATAAATACAGATAGTGTATGCATTCTAGTTTAATATTAGTAGAAACTACAATTGATTTTTGTATGAATTATTTTTTTAAATGTAGAAATAGGCTCGGGTTTGGCAACAATCCCACCTTGATGGAGCACGCTCGGAAATGCCTATTCACTCTAGTTTAGAATAATTTCAGGCTATATGAGTCGGGAATAATTGTAGCCTATTCTAAGTTGGTTTTTAAATAAATTGTAGCTTAGTATTAGCAATAAAGTATCTTAATTTCATAGAAACTGTAACTTAATATTAATAGTGGGCTATCACTACTTTCCTATAAATTGTAAAAACGTTACTCAACTTACAAATTACATAATTACTGTATGATTTCTACAACATAGCTTACGCTTAGTATACAGTACAGTTATTATACTTACTGTAACATTTATTACACAACCGCACGAGAGAATAATTGTTATGCACTAAAACATTTTATGAACTCAAGTTTAAATCACAGCACAACCCCACATGTCCCTCCGCGCACAATTCTTAATTACTTCTCGCTGGAAAATTCCAAAACATGTTTTGTGGCATATGTTGACATTTTGCATTCATTTCCTCTGAATTTTTAAGTTAAGGCACTTTAATGAGAGGACATTTTGTAAAGACATGTTTTTCGATATTAAACTATTTTTCGCCTGTTAAATGTACAAAACACAAAATTTTCGAAAATGAATAATGTTGATATAAACTAAAATATACAACATAATAGGTAAATTTGTAAGACATAAGGCAAGAATATGTATATGTAGATAGGTACTTATAAATATCTCGTTTTACATAATAATTGTAGATATTCGTATAAGTGATACGATAATTTAAAATCACGCCAGTTTTCTGACGTGGAAGGCTGAGGACATACGGTACCAAAAATTCCTCTCCTCAAAGAGCTGATGTATTTCGTCTACATTAATCTCTCTTCATACACGTACGCTGGCTTAAGGGTTTTATACACTCTTTATTCTATGAAATCTACGATTAGGCAATATAATGTAAAAAAAAGTGATAAACATCGCTGTTATATTGTTATTTTAATTAAATTGAAATTATTTATGGACTAATATTATTCTTATATAAAATTTGCAAACAAAAGAATGAATTGTTAACCAAGTTAATTATTTTATAATCAAGCTTATTATGTATGTTGAACGCTGATTGTTTGTATTAGCGATATTGTTTTATGATTTTATTGGTAACTAGCCGATATCCGCCCGCTCCGCTGGACGTAAAATAATTGAATTACACTTGGGTTCATATTATTTTCATTAATGACATGCAAACTCTATTAAACTTCAAGGCATACCAAAGTTAATCCTAACGCGACTTTGTTTTGTTTTGATTGACGTCAAATGTTTTACAGTTGGGAACAGAGTGGTTTGTATGTGAAAAGAAAATTGTTGTTTTTAAAATTTTTTTCTTTCCATAAGAACAGTCCTCAGACTTCCTGAAATACATCAAAAAGAAATCAGCCAAATCGGTTGAGCCGTTCTTGAATTTTACGCGTAGCTACACATTTAGCGATTGATTTTTATTTATATAAATTATTTTTTCTATACAGATATTATTAGTGCACTTTCACAAAAGCAAAGAAATTTTATTTTGAAAGGCTACAATTTCACCCCAAACTGAATAGGTATGTGGTAAATCGGTTAATGAAACTGTTTTATAAAATAAATTTAACTGTTAACACATATTATACTTCTTAAGAAATATTATAGTGAACACAATGGGAATCACTTGAAATTATTTTAATGTACCATTTATCTATAGAGGATGAGTTAAAGTAATAATATCAATAATGTTTATTTACTTTACCCTCGTTAGATTAATGTACCCAGCAACTTTACATATTGCCATCAGCATCGCTGTACCTTTTGAGGATTCGTTGTTGGACACTGGCCTCCTCTAGAATGAAAAGAATTAAGCCACGCTGGCCAAGTGTGGTTTGGGTTACGAATATATTCATAGATACGAGTATATTATCTATGTTCCCGTACCTTTTATCTACATCCTGTATCTATATTCCTTGAAAAGATATCGTCTAAGTATTAGTCAATATGATAAAACACTTCCGAAGCACCGATTCGTTCGTTTAATTGAAACTTAAGATTAACGTTGTCATTACGGGAATACAACAGTTTAGAAGACAAAACGGCGGACCGAGGACTAGGGAATAATTAGAGGAACTAGTTCGTTCCCGACGATTTATGTTAGTTGCTCAGCGAGATTCACCACCCAGCCCCACTGAACTTTGTCTTCCCACTCCGACTGATTTAATTTATTCAAACGGTTAAAAAAAGGTTAAAGGAGAAACTTTTAAGTATACAAGCTCGTTGTTCAATCAATATTGTTACGTTTTAAAACAAAATACATCGGTAGGTGAATTTCGTATGTTACTGTATATTTGAATATTACTACATTTTCTACATAGACATAGTTTTACAAAATTTACAACAGAAAGTATTTCAACAAAAAATTTACTATCATTTCAGTTGCCATCCCAAAGTTGTACACGTAAGTCGTTTCTCTTTTTCCTTTGGAGATAATATCGCTTGTCCATTGAAAAAAAAACGCAAAGGACCCCTGGCAAGACGAGAGCTTACAATGCCTTTGCCCGCGCGTTACAACTGCTGGCACGGTTGAGGTAATTAGAAACGGTCTCCTGAACAGCTATCTCAAAACGCAAAGGTAATATTCTGTTAGGCGATTCTATTCCCGTAATTTATCCAGATACCAATATCGTCTTTCAATTTATAATGAAAAACCACGCTATCTGTTAAAGGATCTAAATTTAAAACTTTCAAAATTAGAATACTGTTTACAGCGAATATTTTACTAGGCTGCATTGTTTTTTTGGTTGTTTTTTTTATAATTGATAAATTATTGCAATATCTGATATAAGCGTAACTTTACAAATTAAATCTGGCTAGGCAATTACACATATTACTTTCTGAGATAAAAAGTATAGTTTAAAAATATTTTGATTTGTTATCTTTATTGTTATTAGTCAGTTTCTATCCACTGTTGCACACAAGCCGCTCCAATATTACCTTTTTACTGAGCGTTATCTTCCACTCTTCAATTCTAATTACTGCCAGCCATTTTGCGTATGGTGTCACTCCACCAAGGGTGTAATATATTTTTTTATTTTACCAGTTATTTGCAGTTATTCCAGAATAAGTCTCCCAACGTTCAGATCGTGTTGACACACTGCACCGTACGTATGTGTCGATTCAGACGCACTCTTTAACGCGCGTTTATTTGCATTCCTTTACACGCGACGCGTCGTTCGCGCCTGTCATTTCAAATAGTTTTCCATCATTCTCAAGTAGTTCTTTTGATTCTGAACTTTTGCGTTTTAGTATTGGAATTGCAAGCGTGAAAAAATATAGCTATATTTAAACGAAAATTTCCGCTCTGTACATAATAGTGTCGGTATATGGGTATATCTCAATTGAGTATCTATAAATTGAAAGCCATAATTTATGTAACCAATCTTTTGGTTTAAAGGATACATAAAATTGGATAAATAGTTTATTGTACGTAATAATGTATATAATAAAAAAATATTTTCTTATTCCTATTATTCCTGAAAATAATTCCTTATTCCTTTCCTCATTGATAACAGTTACCCAAAAAAGCATTTGAAAATTTCTTTTCTAAATGACGACCTTATATTTTTTTATTGCGTCAAAATACAATTTAAATTACCTATAGGTAATCCTAATAACAAATATCAATAACATTGCAAAAATATCACAGAGCGAGAATAATGAAATGTACTAACAAAATAAAATTAATAAAGCACTCATAAAACATAATTATTTCAAAACACATTTCAGCAGATGAAACATCCATACAAAATAACGGAAAGATTTATTTTAAAAGTCATTAAAATACGCCAGTTTATAAACTAGCCGTTTGATATAAATAGCGTTCATTCAATCACTCCCCGAAGAGCCATGATTTCAATATAAAACACTATTTAATGCGATATTTTACATAAACGCGGTGGCTCGCTAACGAGTCGGCCATGAATATTCTTGAATATTCAACAGGATATGAATCACAATCATTCTTTAACATTTAAAGACTTTTAAAAACCTTAATATTAATTTTCATCAGCTTTTCCCACGTTAATAAAGTTACAACAGGCTATAGATGTAATTATAAACGCTGTATAGGAACAGTTTTCTTGAATAGCAAGTTCTGATGAACGCAGAAGGATCACGGTAGGTCTGTATACATAAGGATAATTAGCACTCGGTGCCCTCTGACCACCCCGTAAACAACCCGGCGTGGTAGTATAACAATAATATTTACACATCGATCATCGTGTATCTGTATATGTAAACTGGTATCGTACATTTTCTACATTTTTTCTGGATATTTTTTCAAATAAGTAAATGTTTTTAGAAAATCGTAAATAAAAGTGGAATGCCAGCCAAATTCCTAACCATCACAAATTGCGAACGTACTACTGTATTACTTCGTAAAGTTGTGAATAAAAAAAACTGATTTTTAACTAACTTTTGGATCAGCAAAGCCAATATTTTTGATTTGTCACATTACTGGCAACGTAACTTAGGGTCTGTGGACACCGCTTCTGACGCTGTACAGCTTTTTAATCTCTCAAAAGATATACGTCGTGTGTAGTACGATTAGTAACGACTTATTCACGTAAATTGTTATCGGTCTATCAGTTTGTATCAGTCTTCAATATTTTTAATCCATTGTTTACGTATGTCAGCATTTTCGATTTAAACTCTTCTCTGCGATCCCCGACCCGCATATCCATCGTAGAGTATATAGGTGGAAACCTCTCAGAAAAGACCTATGCCCAGCAGTGGTCTTAGACAGACTACAGATATACATATAGGTACATATGTCTCCCCATGCCTAATTTCTACGTGAAATCGAACCTGTCGGACCGGACCATCGGCTTTAAAGTGAGTGAGGTTGTAATAAATAGCTGACTCATTTAATATATAGGTATACCATATTTATATGTAGTCTTGCTTTATAGCATACACACTTGTCAAATCCTTGAATAAATATGTCCAGAAATTATCCTGTAATAAAATAATCAACTTACTCTAACAAAGCAAACATCCCGATAAGTTTTATTAACAGGTTTCAACTATGGAAAATATATTTTAACAACCAACATAATCTTGCAATAGAATGGATAAAAATATTGACAACAAGCTGAAGGTAAAATATGTATGTATATATGTATAAAAATCTTAGTAGCAACTTTCTAGCGCCTAGGTAGAACCTTACATAACTTCAGTGGTTAAACTTTGCGTATAAATTGGCCGAGGCGAACATGTTTCTCTATTTAAAATATCCAATATATTTTATAGTAGCTTATTAAACATATTCTCAATAAAATTGTAAAGAATAAAATATCTTGACATATTTCCACATTCAGCCATCTGATCTCAAGTAGACAGTTTGCATGATGGTAACGATTTTTTTTTATTTATTTACAAAGTCATCTTTTTTACATCCAGCCCCAGGAGAAATATTTTTTTCATCACACAAATATAATAAAACATCTGAGCCGTTCCGATATATTTTCAAGATTGGAAAAACTTAGATTAACTCAGTATAGAATGTACAAAACATTACATAAACATTACGCAGTGTCTCAATTGAGCACAATTCGCTACGAACTACGAGTGAGTAATAAAGTCGCGACGAAGAATTGTGAATCTCAGCGGCATTGTATGCAGTACAGTTGGGTTTCAGTTGCAAAGTAATGCTATCTAACTTTCAAGATAAGATAATACGGCCGCGTAAATACACGTTTCGTGTTGTTTGGATTTTGTTAGCTTGAATCAGATAAACGGGTAAACCTTAAACCATGTATATATCAAATGATATACGAGTAGGTACATATGTATGTATTAAAAGCAACTAAAACATAAGTATAGAATATGTATTGTTTTAGTTGTTCCCTTCAATAGAAAAAGTATCATGACAAAAACCTATACACAAACGTTGACTGTCTTGTTAGTCAAGTGGTTTTATGCGCGACTGCTGATCGAAGAGCCGGACTTCGATCCCCGGGTCGGGTACTATCGAGGTTTTCTTATATGATATTCTTAGCCGTAGCTCGGAGTCTGGATCCCTGCCCAGTGTATCGCAAGAGGCTCATCCTTTTCTCCCTAATAGCGACCTAAGCTGAACTTATAAAACATGGGAGTGTATTACATTTCTCTGCTTAGCTTTATGGATATAATTACATATGTTATCGTAGTACTGTCTCCATGAAACCAATTATACTTAGGAAATGTAAATTAATTGGACATTATATGCTGATATCAGCCAAATATGCTTGTACTTTCAAATTGATTAAATTTCTGTAACAATCATATTGAGCACAATAATTCATCAATAAATCATGAACTGAATCGCAATTGGGCAGAATATGTGTAAATAATTATGTGCTTTTTGACGTAAAATAAACAGAAATCAAAATAAAGCAATATTAATATTATTGAAAGGTGGAATCGAACGCAATCAGTAACAAGCGCACAACATCCGCACAGTACAACATTGACAAGATACTTGAATGAGGAAATATTCGGACATCAAATCTATGTGTTAAATCTAACTACAGCGTAAGCAAATGGCGCCGAATGCCAAGTATACCTGCACTTACAATCCTCACATACATTCGTGATTCCCTTCGATTCTGTTCCGGAGCTTTCTGACTTATTCGTTCAAAATTGGTCTATAGTTCTCCCTTGACCTGAATTTTCTATCTTACCTTAAATAATTATTATATTTGTAACTTCATCAGTGACCCTACACTTATAAATACGACTACCTATATCTACAGTTTGAAACAAAGCAGTGGAGAATTCTGATTGGCTTCAAGCCTAGTAGAATAGCAGCGCCCAATGAAACAGATTGCGCTTCGATATATTATTCCGAGATATATTCTGAAATGCAATTGAATTTCTATCCCGAAATAGATATATTGCTATCCAATAAGACTTTGTGGAGCGCCGCATGTCTTAGAAAATTAATTATATAACCGTGTTTTGCAATATTATAAAAAACGATGTTAGAAAGTGTTAACTCAGTATCAAACATTTTTCCTGTATAATATCGGTTATGTAGCGACATTTGTTTATTTTCAGGATAGTAACCGGTGGAAATTCTCAGTCTCTGCTCAGTCTTTTGGGGGTTAATCGTAACAATGTGTATATATGTACATATGTATGTACGTGTCTACGTATAACATAACGCCTATAAATACTTACTATAATAAGTAAGTAATAATACCCTTCGGGGATTGCCCCGCATTTGAAGTAATGTGTATTAGGTATTAAAGTAATGTGAAATGTTTAAAGTAAAAGGAATTTATATTTGATAACAAACACCATTAGTAAATCCCCAAAGTTTATAAGCGGCGTACTAGGAAAAACTAATTTAAAATAAATTTCCGGTATAACCCAACTTAAGTCTTATCTCAGACTGTCATGTTTCTAGGTAAGTTTTAAAAACGTAACTTCACGCCTGTAATCCCCGAAGAGGTAGACAGAGGAATGCAGAACACTCACACGTTTCACCGGTTATGTTTACGTCCCACTATGTGATACAGGAATACAGGAATGGAATCAAAGAAAATTCCACAAGATAGACTATAAAGTTTCTATAAAGTTTATATGTATAAAGGAATTTAAAGGTTTCACCTGTATACTGATTTCTATCCATTTTATCAAATTCGTCAAACAGGTAACGTCATGTGATGTCAATATGAAGCTAAAGAAGAAAGGAGTTATTATGCTTTCTATGTAAACTAAATTTCACGCATTTTCATTATATATTGTAGTTTGTAAGCTCTGGAGACCACTTAAAGGAAACTACTCAAAGAACCAAATCAAAGGAGCCCTGACCCGGGCGGCTCACGTTTGCTACTCATAAATTATAAAGATTTACTCTACGAAATAATTTCTAAGAAAAACTGTCATATTTTATACTTGTTAACGTTAAAAATCATATTTGTTAATTTTATAATTCGTATTTGCTGACTTTACAAGTAATTTACATTAATTATATTAACATTTTAATATGCTTATGTATAAACGAGTTAAAAATCTGTAAAATATACAAATAATAGGAAATATTTTATACATAATTGCGGCAATCCGGTCGCGTCTCCTTTCAGAATGAAAAGATTAAGGCCATAGTCTCCCACGCTGGTCGAGTGCGGGTTGGTAGATTTCACACTTCTTATACAATTTTTTTAGCCTCTCACTTCGAGGGTCCTGGGTTCAAATATAATATATGACGTACATCTTTACACCTTAAAATTAACAATACCCATCAATTCAATAAATAAAGATCATTCATACGCACCTTCATACCTTCCATAAATAATATATAAATTTCTCATTGAATAGACATTATTAGAATGTACTGTACGCACTTTTGTGTTCACTATCGGAACGTTTATCCGCACCCAATGTGCCTTTAAGCCGTTAGGGCCACCTCGTTTAATAATTTAGTGGGTTATCTTAGATAAATAATTCAATAGCGGCGATGGCAAGAAAACGATATGTGAAGTTAGGTAACAACAGGCTGAGAACATTCGCGTGGAAACTTCTAGAGATAAGTAAACATATTTCTTTAATCCTTGTACAGTTGTAAAGTAAGTTAAGCCTCATGGAATTTAAAGTAGCCAAGAAGTAAAATTGGCCATGTGTTATCTTTCTATACGTAGTATAGGACGACCTCCAGCTCGGTTGGCGACAGCGACAAACCGAGAACAGGGCGCTATGGCGCTCATTGGGGAAGGCCTATGTCCAGCAGAAGACTGAGATAAGCTGATGACTATCAGTCTATATTAATAATAAAAGCCCTCCGTAGCAATTATGTGCATCCGAAAATTTTATTAATTGTGCTTAGAATTTTACGAATAACTAACATTAGTTCTAATTCGTAGTCTATGTAGTTTTACAGTCACGCTTTAAGACTGCCATCGCCATGAATTCCAAATATAAATATGTATACTGTGATACAAATATCTACATAGACTCAGTTTATCATAAGTAAATTTGTCATCCAAATACCTGCCCGGACAAGATTCAAACGTGGATCCTTCT
>DWDT01000908.1:0-17936 GCA_018245595.1 Microceris scylla | reverse complement strand
ACACAAACCTTCTCCGTGGAAAAATACATATATATACCAATTTTCATAATAATCAGTACAGTAGTTTTTGAGTTAATTGATAACATACATACAAACATTCATTTTTATATATTAAGATTAGTAAGTTCAACTTGCTATATATTGATCTTTTGAATGTGGTCTTTCTTATTTCATTGAACACATTTAAGATAACCTAATATATGCAGATAATTATGCACACTGACCTCTGTTAAGGCACCTCACTGATTCAGAGCTAATTCTGTGTGATATGTCTCTTTACACAGCCAATTACCAAATGTTCTTAAATAACCTTTTATAGATATTTTAACTAAAATGGTAAAGATAACATGATGTGATCTGAACTATGAGGGATCGAAAACAGTTTAGAAATTAATGTCACAGATAATAATTGAATTATTAAATATTAAATTCTTTATATTTTATTTAAATAGCATGTTTACCACATTGTGTATCCGTAAAGCATTATTTATCATCTTAATACATTATCAACAATGAACAATCAGTTGTGTTAAGTAACTTTTCACTAAGTTTTTTTTCATTAAGGAGGTGGCGCAGGGCTGCCAGAAAGTCTTGTATTTTCATATTGGAGACAGACTAATTTAGGGTCATTGCACCATCTCTCTTATGTTTCATAAGTGCTTACATTCTCCCTAACTCTATTTAACTGTTTGTTCTGAGTTGCTATGGATAGTTATTAAACATAATAATGTTTAAAACTTGAAATAATCTTTCACCATCCTTTAAAAGACTTCTACCATGTGGGTTCAGTATGACCTGTTTATTCCTATGATTTATCTTATGAAAAATTGACATTTTCCTATAATTTATCTCTTTCAAAGCAATAATTCTGATAAATACATTAAAAGTGGCAAAAGATGCATTACATCCAATCTGAACCAGTGTAAATATGGATACAATAAACTCGGCCAAAAAGCTGATATGCTTTTTGCACTACCTTTGTTTAGTAAAAATATGTATCTAGAAACCTAAAAAATTCAAGAGACATCTTAACTAATGCTATATGTTTACTTTGTTGAATGTGTCCTTTCAAATAATTGTCAACTTTGAACATACACACAAATAATCATGGTTTTGTTTGTTTCTCAATTTTCTCCTCCTAACTGGAGATGAATAGGTAACGGAAATTGTAAACAGTGCGCAAGCCACCATATAAATAGTTTTATGACTGCTTCATTATACATTTTAACATATTCGGATCGGATGTACTGTAAAACCTCATGAATAATAGTATTGTTATGTTAATTCCTATTCAAAATAAGCAGTCTGATGTTTCAACATTGCTATTAATTCCTACAGTACCTATTGTACCTCATCCACAGCATTTGATGCTTTTGAATATCTCATGCCTCGCTTTTACTACAGACTATACTATGTATTATTTACTTACCATATAACAATGATTTATCTTGTATATATCAGTGTACATGTCATTACGTTTTTATTGCACTTATTTCTGTTTTCATTTACTGATTTTAACAAACAAGCAGCAGTGTTCACATAGTTGCTTTCTGCATTGTGTCTAGTATCTACATTCTAGCACTTTGCCATCCGCACGTCTCGTAAAAATTTATTCGCTTGGCGCCGGCAGCGCTGATTCCGATTACTTAGCTTTCATTGTAAATAAATGTATCATATTTTTCGTCTGCCATGATGTAAGGGCACAAGTACGTATACAAACATAATACTTGATGTGTGTAACTTATTGTTATCTAAACAAAACACCAATAGAATGCAAAAGATACTAAAGTGCTGTCGCCGGCCATTGAGCGATACTATGCTCACAACATCACTGTGGTCTGCCCGCCAATTTGCTGCTATTTTGCGCACAACACCACTGTGATGTGGCCGGCAATTTGCCACTATTTTACGCACGACACCACTGTGGTGTAACCAGCAGTTCGCCACTATTGTGTACGACACCAATGTGGTGTCGCCGGTCGGCATAATGTAAAGACATACATACTTAGACAGATGATTTTTAAATATAGTAACTAATTTCATGTCTATCATAAATATATTTCTAATTCTGATTGTACTGATGACATAATTTAAGTGACAAAACTGTACAAAATGCAATATGCTAATCAAATTTATACATTTGGGCACAGATCTGACTCCTTATTATGAATAATGGTGCTTAAATCTAGGTGAAGAGGTCCAGCAGACACCACTAAACACAGCTCAACACTCATACACAATTGCCAATTAGTATAAATAATTTATTCTGTCAATGAAACAACTGAAAAATTATGATAATATATTACTCCTTATAAACAGTACACAGTTTGTGGCACTTAAGTTTTCATAATAATGACAGATTTGATTTACAGTATGCAAATACTAAGTGAGTTATAACCAAATAACATTAAATATGTTTCAGTATATATAAAAAATAATAGATTAAAGTAAAAACCATCAGGGACTGATCTCTTGTTATAAGACTAATCAATAAAATGTTTTTATGTACCCAGTGGTCTTTTTCATAGGCATCTAGAAAGTTTTGTTTTCCCAGCCTGGGCTTGGCAAATCTTTCATCATCATACCTGTTTGTGAGCTGAAATTATTGTTGTGGGATACCTGTAACATAGGTTTAATGTGTCAATGTATGTGTACAAATGATCTTAAATGGAGGTTGATGATCTTCCTATATGTTTGTTTCAAGTATTGAAACAAACATATGGGTTTTTGTCTTGGCATTTCTATCTTCCTGCTTGGTCATTTCCTATATTATCCTATAAACCAATGCTTCCCAAACATTGTTCTGTCATAACCCCGTAATTTTCACACTGCCCCTTTGTGACCCATTTAATACTTTTAAACGCAAGTTGGTTCCATTAGGAAAGATAATGCACATTTATTAATAGTAAAAACTTAAAAAGGTTTTATAAGTACTACGTACTTTGGTGTAGCCTATTCAGTCATTAAATTTAGAGTGAAGTATTGAGCTGCTGCTTATTTGTTACTAAAGAGTCCAAATTCACAGAAAATGAAAGTTTTATCCTAAGGTCTGGTTCGACTTGAAGTCGGTTTCTATATTGTTTTTTAAGGTAAACTAGTGTTGAAAATCCAGCTTCACATTTATAGGTTCTGACAAAAGATGACCCGTTTTTTTATTTTGATGTCCACGTACTTGGTCACAACCCGGCAAATGGGAAATGATGCTGTATACAGTTTGTTCAATGTAGTATAATGCTAAGTGTTACTGATTTGTTTTTTATTATTTCGCTATTCACCAACTTATATTTTGAAATTATATTTTTATTCTTATTTCTATTTCAAATAATATATTATGGTGTGTTTTAGTGTTAAAATACAAAATGTAAATATCTTTTTTGCAGGTCACAAATAAGATATCTCAGAAGAAGAAATGGGGAAATCGTAAGTTAATTTTGCGACTTTCACAGTATAATAGTTATGAAATGTAAGGTTGTTAGTATATCAGTTATGACAACTAGATGCAAAACTAAAAACAAACTATAACAACTAGTAAGTTGAAAGCTGAAAGTATTACATGGCTTGACATGTAAAATAAAAATGATAAACAGTCAAGTATTAATATCAAAAAACAAATTTGGGGCTTCAACAATTGTTATTCAAATTTTAAATAATATTAATAATAATGTTTATTCAGTCTTATGTCCATTTTGTTAGTAATATAATTATTCTTAACCTAGTGTTAGTAACAAGTGAAACAAACAAATGAAAAAAACACAGCATAAAATAATAGACAAATTTTAAATAAAATATCACTGTTGTACATCCCCATGGGAGACTGCACAGCAGTGATTAATATAAGTACAGACCAGTCAGCTGGCTATCTTATTCAGGATGCTGTTGTGGCTGGCCTGCACTCTGCGTACCAGGGTTGTGCATCTTTTTCGCATTGTAGCATAAAAGCAATCTATACAGGCTTCTGCAAACATCTCTGAAGCACTGCAAGACTTAGGCAACCCCATCAGCACCTTAAATGCATTGTTATACTGGACCTGGAGGGCGCTATATGATTTCTGAGAATATGAGGCCCAAATTCTACATGTGTAAAAAGCAGTGCAATATGCTCGAACCAGTGTTATTTTCACTTCTTTCGAGCAACGTACAAATCTTCGGGCTATCGTGTTGGGCCTAACTGACAGCGCCCTCCGTTCTCTCTCGATTTCGTCATCGTCATTGAGATCAGAGACAAGAAGGTGTCCTAAATATTTAAATTTGCAATTGGGCATATGATTTGCACTTGTTAAAACTAAAACTGAAATCGTAAAAAAATCTTCACATTTTATTGTAACAGAATAAGATTTTACCCTTCTCTTTTGTAACATAGTATTATGACATCAGTCCTGTATTTACCCAATGGTATAGGTAGAGTTGTTATGTTAAATGCCCAATGATGGGGTTTTGAACCCAGGACTATACTTGCATCCACTATATCAATCAGGCAGTCAAGTTGAGTCAAGTTGTTCACAGGTAATAATTATTGTTATGTGCAATATTACTATGTAAGATCAATGTTGTGGTTTTTTTGGTACTACGTACCATACCTTTCAAGATTAAATATTCTTTCCTATAACAGCTGTGGAACATATTGTGAAGAATTCCACACATCTTTAAGTTCTCCATAATGTTATCTAAGATGTGAAATCAGCCAATATACTTTTGGTCAAGGTTGTATACCATGATTCTTAAATTTATCATTTTAAATGGATTAACATTTCTGAGTATGGAATGGTAAAAGGGAAGATGATGTTGTGTTATTTATAAATACCTACATACACCATGAGGTGTTTATTAACTTTGATTGAGATTTAGATTTTTTTTTAGAAAGGAGACATACCAAGATTATCTTTATATATAAATTACGTAGATTGCCTGTGATGGACTCCTAAAGTACTGAACCGATTTTAATCAAATTTTGTACACTGTGTGCAGTTTAATCCAACTTGAAAAACAGGATAGTTTATATCTCAATTTAGTGTCGCAATATTTTTTTTATTATAAATTATTTGTTTATTATCTGACAAAGAGTTAATTATCTGTTAGTTCCGTAAGATGCTAACAGTTGACGATGTGAAGAAATTAGTCGGCAGGATTGAGTGACTATCCAATAGATGGTGCTATGCTAAAAGTACAAACGTTTCATATAAGCTACAATTTACTTCATATCACAGTAGAATATCAAATTTATATTATAGTGAACGTTAATGTTTATATATAAGTTTATATATATAGGAGAGAGGCCCAGCTCGGGCTGGGCCTCCGGCTCCGCTCAGCGAGAGAGGGACTAGGGGATGTGCGACCGATCCGTGGGTTTCACCCGTGGGACTCGCACCTAGTCACGGATCTACACGGTGTGTACTTATCGAAGGCGACGGTCAAACGCCGCGCATCTACCGTGTGGAACGCGGTGTCTTCGTCCTCGCTGGCGGGGACGGTACCTGAATATGTGGTGGTTGTGTAGTCTGGGAAGGTGACGAATCCTCCGGAGGAGACATTTGCCATTGTTATATCGTCGTCAGATCATCCTTTACGTGTCTCGGTCTACAGTGTGTTACTGCAGCGCCCACAGGCTTTATGTAGCGTTTTAGTGGCTTCCGGCAAATTTGAGATTGTTTCAAGATTTTCCAGAAAGCAAGCTCCGCCCACACTCCTATCGCATTAATTTTATAAAATTAACTAGGGACTATATGTATATAAAGTAAAGTATCTTTTAAAATGACACGAAAATGGAGTTAATAGGAATCTATTAATTGGTTATTACATTGTTTTTCGGTTGTAAAAAAATTATTAATTTCCATCATTGTTATTTCATGTATGTAGAATGATGGATCTACTTTTATTGAAGTTAATACTGCACAAGTAATATAAATATAGAATGATTATTATCTATGCATTTAATTTTACGAAAAATGGAGGTTGCCTAATGACAAACTGTCATACTAATAGTTTAGGATGCGTAACATAATTTTTATTTAAACCATTAAGTGAAATAATAGCATCATTGTCACAAATAAGCATTACTTTTAAAAAGTTTATACATGATGAAAAATTCATATTTTACTCTCAACTTATGCATTCAATTAATTGAATCAAGAAAGCGACCGGCAAGGTCTGTTGAGGTTATCTAAATCGGAATCAAATTATCTAAATATCGGAAGTATTTTTATTTCTACCGTTTAAATAGTTTAATATATTACTGATATTTTGCAGAGCTATGTTTAAAGAGAACAATGAAGACGAAATTGCTTCTGTAAAACCTGTAAGTATTTTATTTTTTACTTGTTACAGAGATAACTATGATACAGATACTTCTTCCAATGCCGATTCGTATCAAGAGGAAAGGAAGAAAAGGAAGAAGAGCAAGAAACATAAGAAGCATAGAAGTACAAAACATGAAGACAAAAGAAGGAAGAAATCCAAACAAGAAAAACCCAGGAGTACAATATCTGAGAGTGAAACATCTCTGTCAGATGTAGAAGACCTAATCAGTAAATCAAGACACTGTCAGCCGATAAACATTGCTTCAACGATAGAGTCACCCTCTCTTGAATCATTCAAATCACATAACCACCGCGTAAATAATGATGACCCAGTTGTTATTGATTCTCGCAGTAGCAGCGACAATGGCCTTATCCGACGTTCGCCTTTAATAGAAGATGCATTAGAAACAATATCATCGACCTCGGAAACAGAAAATTATCAAGAGGATTGTGCTAGTCCCGAACTGAATTTCATAGACGATGACCTTAATCTTGATGAGTTGATGAAGCAGAAGGAATTGTTGCAGGCTCGCTTATTTGCTTACATTTCAGATGATGATGTGGTGAAATATGGTGAAGCAAGTGAAGTAATAAGTATTAATGATGACGATGATGATGTCAATTCCCCGATACCTAGGAAATTAAGAAAAGAAAGAGATCACGAGCACAAGAAAAGTAGCAAGCATAGACATCATAAAGATCGTTCATTTGATCGGGAGAGATTACACAAATGTAAAAGAAGCGATGTAGGTATAAGAGAAACATTTGATAAAGAAAATAAAAAACTGTTGGTCAAGAAATCCGAAGATAAAGAAAGTCGTGAACGAAAAGACAGAGAACGCCGTAAGTATGAAGTTGAAAGAGATAAAGAACGTGATTTGAGAGACAAGGATCGCGAAAGAGACAGAGAACGGGAAAAAGAAAAAAAACGAGACAGAGATAGAGAACGTGAAAGAGACCGGCAATTGGCATCGGAATTAAAAAGAAAAGACAGGGAAAGGGCGCGTAGCCGTCGCAGTCGTGAGCGATCACCGGTTGAGCGAATACGTCGAGATCATAGGCACTCTGATCGAGACAGGCGGTCCCATGATCGTGACAAACCTTCTCTAGAACGTGAGAGACGATCCTATGAGCGTGACAGGCGGTCTCATGACCGTGATAGACGGTCCCATGATCGCGACAGGCGGTCTCATGATCGCGACCGGCGGATTCATGATCGTGAAAAGCGGATTCATGATCGTGATAAGCGGATTCATGAGAGGGACAGACGATCCCCGGAGCGCGATAGGCGAATACATGACCGTGAGAGGCGGTCTCATGAAGTTTACAAGCGCTCTCCTGAACGTGACCGACGTTCCTATGATCGTGACAGACGTTCTCATGATCGCGACAGACGTCCTCATGAATCAGACAGACGAAATCACGATTACGACAGAAGAGCACCTGAGAGGCGATCACGTGAGCGCGACAGGCGGTCACACGATCGCGACAAGCGTTCACTTGATCGGAGCAGGCGATCATTTGATCGCCAAGGGAGGTCTTATGATCGCGGTCGTGAGAGATATAGAGATTCCTCTCGACAAAGGAATCACAAAACAGAAAGAGAAAGGTTCCGGGTAAGTAAAAACTTATTAACCACTTATATTTTATATGAAGTCGTCTATTTATTAGAAGCTGCACTCAGTTCTATATCCACTAGGTTTGACTTTGATGTATATGGATTATTCTCAATCTTTCCCTTTTCATTGTGTCTCGAACGAAGTGCTAAGATGTTATTAAGGTGTCTACTAATCTATCAGTTATTTCTATTCAACTTATATTTAACTTGACAAATATTCTTGTGTACATGATGTATGCGATAATTCTATTTCATACTATGCTAATTTACACAAATGTTATGAAAATGAAAAATATATTGAGTTTTGAAACTAGTTAAACTGGTGTTATTAATTTGAAAACATTTAAAAGTATTCACTGTCCATATTTCAAATTTTAATTCAGCGATATTTTCCTTTTAAGAATTTATCAACCAATGAAGTAACGCAGATAGTAGAGAGTTCGAGCGACGAAGAGCTAAACATATCTATTAACACGGATGACGAGGACAACGACGAGATAATTATTGAAAGAAGAAGAAAACAAAGGGAACAGCTGTTAAACGTATGTCCTCTATTCATATATGTTCGAAATAATTTAAAAATTATTTAAATAAAATGTCAGGTTTTACTTTTCAGAGACTTAATACTGTAAAAGGCGTTACAAATTCAAATCAAGAGCTAGATAAAAATAATGCTACATCTTCAAAATCTAATGGCAAGACAAACAATGGTTCCGATACTCCGGATATTGTGCCACCATCGAAACAAGTCTCTTATGTTTCCCCGGAGAAAAACAATTCGACGGCCATTCTAAACAATGATAAGAAAAGCAATTCCAAAATTGTACCTGGCACTGAAAGCTTTGTCCTGCAAAAAGATGATAACCTCGAAATTAAACCTTCAGCTCAGTTACCCGACAAGAAAGGAGCGGAATGGGATATGTTCGCCGATCAGGAAACCTTCGAAAATATCGATGTTAGTATTTTATACATTGATTGACCATAATTAAAATTTATCCGTTGGTTCAAAACGTCACATTTCCTTTTAATTGTAATTTTGTTGATATTATCGTCTCTGATTTTATCACATTTATTGATCGTTTTATTTCAGTCATCAGCTAGTGGAAAGCAACGGCAAAGAAATACTTTGGAAAATCCATCTCTCACAGACAATTGGGATGACGCAGAGGGATACTATAGGTAATGTTGTATTTAAATGCCTCTATAAAATCGTACGCTGTCAGGTCACAAATTTTCTTCTGTTTTAGTTGTTTTAAACATTGTTTGATATTGTAAAATTTCAAAATATCAATCTTACTCGTTAATTTCCTTCTCTATTATAATATTTAGAAAACATATTTTTTTTTTTTTGTTTGCGTCTTTTGTTTATATTTCGTACTAATTATTACTTAACAGCTTATAGACTTTAACCACACTTATTTTTTCGTTGATTAGTCAGATCTGAACTAATGAAAACGTTTTACCTTTGCGCAACGAGAAATAATATATTGGAGTACGAAATATAATTATTTACGTCGAAAGTTATGTAACAATTAGTAAGTGCATAAAATTAGACTATGTGAAGTGTTCCGTTTGGCGCAGAGTGCGAATCGGCGAGGTTCTCGACAATCGGTATACAGTATATGGTTACACCGGGCAAGGCGTGTTCTCGAATGTGGTGCGTGCGAGGGATGAGGCCCGCGGGAACAACGATGTGGCCGTTAAGATTATAAGGAACAATGAAATCATGTAAGTATATCATTCATAACCTTTATGCTACATTCAATTTTTACATGTTTACAAGCAATCGGATATCTCTGACCTAGCAGTTAAAAGAAACGAGCTGTTCTTCATATTAAATGTATGTTACGTCGTTAGCTTAATGTTCATCTATTAGATGGGTGCAAAAGTCACGTTTTCCATTACTCACATGTTCATACATTGACTGCATACTTTTCTATTGCAATAGTTGGTAAAGTAAAAAGTAATGCGTCAACAAATTGCAATGTTGATAATGTAATAATTATTCTTGTATTCTCTAGGCACAAGACCGGTCTCCGTGAATTGGAGATGCTCAAACGTTTGAACGACGCCGATCCCGATGACAAATTCCATTGTCTTCGCCTGTTCCGTCACTTTTTCCACAAACGCCATCTTTGTATGGTGTTAGAACCTTTATCGATGAATTTACGAGAGCTCCTTAAGAAATATGGCAAAAATAGCGGTCTCCACGTTAAAGCCGTGCGAAGTTACACACAGCAGATGCTGTTGGCGTTGAAGCTTTTAAAGAAAACGGGAATACTACATGCTGGTAAGTTTTCATTGTGTTGGAACCCCTAATATTCCGAACGGATTGCCACGGTATATACTACAAAATCTGTAATATGTGTCACTTGTATTCGTTTGTTTCTTTTTACCTTAGAACCTGTTTAAATTTATGTTCAATAACCATGTGTGTGTTTTAGATATTAAACCAGACAATATTTTGGTCAACGAGAACAAATTAATGTTGAAGCTTTGTGACTTTGGGGCAGCGTCGCATGTGTCTGATAATGAGATAACACCATACTTAGTATCGAGGTTCTACAGAGCGCCTGAAATTATACTTGGAGTGCCCTACGACTATGGCATTGATATGTGGTCGACCGCATGCACAGTATTCGAGCTTTCGACAGGAAAAATCATGTTCAGCGGGAAATCTAACAACGAAATGTTAAAATTCTTTATGGACTTTAAAGGGAAGATACCAAATAAAATTATTAGAAAAGGCCATTTCAAGGATCAGCATTTCGACGCTAATTGCAACTTTTTGTATCATGAGCTGGACAGGATAACAGAGAGGGTGAGTTCATTGAATGACTTTGTTTTTTTTTCGGAACGGTGTTTCATGTCACTGAAATTTGTTCGGTCAATTTTAGAGTAGTTTGTTGGCTTTATTATGTGCTATAAAGATAGGGTAAAACAATTATGAGAAGTATATAAATTTGAAAGTATGAAATCTAATATTTTTATATATCATTAGTTCAGTCAAGAATTTGGAGAAATATATGTAGCTTCCTGACAAAACAATTTGGAGAAGTTGCAATGATGGTTTTTGTCTTATAAATCTTTTATATGGGTTTTACTATCTGTATGAATGTTACTCGTTGATGGCACAAACTAACGCTTGGGTTTTATCTACTTTTCCATAGGGTTTTTAGGATTGAGTAATTTCACTTTTTGGAATAATAGTTTTTTCAACGTTTTGTAGCTCCTCATGCTTTCTTCAAGTGTCGACTATCCTAATGTTTAATGTTTGGTTACAGGAGAAAATTGTGGTGATGTCATCTATAAAGGTTACTCGCGATCTGCAGCACGAGCTCGCTCCTTTCCCATACCGAATGTTGCCGGCAGAGGCAAAGAAAATGACACAGTTGAAGGATCTTCTAGACAGAATGCTCATGTTCGACTCTTCCAAACGCGCTTCAATCAACCACTGTCTCACTCATCCGTTCATTCAGGAGAAAATTTAAGCTTCCACACTATTAAGTGTACGTGCATAGCCGTTCAGATCTAACAATTATTACGTATCTATTTGAACTAAACGTTTTATAAGGTGTACATGTAACTAAGCGTTTTGTACCTTCAGGTAAGTCGAAACAATTGGGGAGAAAAAATATTCCTCTTTTAAATGATGTGACGCAACATCCTTTAATATTCAATACGTCTGCCATAACAATATCTTCTTAAAAATGTAATTTTTGCACTTGTCATTCGAATGTAACAAAATTAAGTTTGAGAACATTAATTGGCGTGTAAATTAATGTTTAAAGTAATATGTGTGTGTATATATAAATATATACACACATATATTTATACACACACACACACGTATACACACACACATACACACACTCACACATATACACACACGTATACACACACATATACACACACGTATACACACACATACACACACACACACACACACACATATACACACACACACATACACACACACACACATACACACACACACACATACACACACACATACACACACACATACACACACACACACACATATATATATATGCAGTTTTTTCTAAACATGAGATTTGGTTAAAACTGGTTCCATATTAATAATATTTGACACTATCAGTGTCGCAAGTTCACAATGTATAAAATCTCATAAACACATTAAAGGTTACATTTTATTGAAAGAATTATTATTGTAATTGTAATGATTATTATCATTGTAATTAAAATGATGTAAAATAAATATTACCTTAAAAATAGTAATAATTGTACCAAAAACTAAAAACTTGTAAAATTCGAACTAGGTGTTTTCAGATAAATTTCGCTTTAGTTATTTTACATAATATATAATTATTTTTCATATATAATTTACGTGTAATCTATAGAAACAATTTAAAACCATATACCAGGCAGCCATCTGGTTGCACAAATAAAAAAAGAAGTTCTTGTCATTTCATCGTTGGTTACAATAATCGCACAATATCGTAAAAGGCAGAACTATACATACATATTGTACAAAAAAAATTCGTTCAAAATTCTAATCTTTAAATTTTCTTCACCATTTGAATACTTAAACAACTATTCTTTTAAACTACATATCCCTCATTTGCAACTAGAGTGTAATATGTCAAAAACACTATCTTTCCAGAAATAATTTAGAAAGTTGGAAATCATAATAATTCTATGACTATTATAGTAGTTACGAGTATATATCATGGACTGCCTCGTTGGTCGAGTGGTTGAAAGCACGACTGCCGATCGAGGGAGGTCCTGGGTTCAAATCTGGGGCCGGGTACTGTTGGATTTTTCTAATTTAAAATTTCTAGTAATGACTCGAAGTCTAGATATGTGCCCAGTGTATGGCAATAGACTCACCACCTATTCCATGGATTGTAAACGCAACTGTTGAAACGTGGGAGTATACTACTCACCTCTGCCTACCCCTACGGGGATTACAGGCATGTCTTTAGATACGTTTATATATAATACAATAGTTTATAAGTCATATAATATTATGAATAATCATAGAGTAATTACGATTTCAAACTTTTCGAACTATTTTCTGAAACATAGTGTTTGTGAAATATTAATACACTCTAGTCGCAAATGACCGATATGTATATAATATGTTAAAATTTAATATGTTAATTAGAATTTTCTGGGGAGAAAATTTGTCATTTGTTGAAATGTTTCAAATGATATGAGTTAAATAGTCGTGACAGTGTTTTACTATTAAATGTTTCGTGAGTGCTTATACACATGATTATAAATATAACTGGCTTAACTCTTGTGCGTTTTTTGGGGATGGCCCGACTAGTCTCCGCCGCGACCTCGCTGCAAACGCCGGGAGCACATGAAGAAGGACCTCGTACAGGTCCGAAACTAGTCGGGCCATTTCGATAAACGCACGTATGAGTTAAGCCGGTACATTTATAAACACGTGATAGTGTTGTGTGGATGGGTTTTGAATATATTGTCTCAGGCTGTAGTAAGAGCAATGTGATTTTTGTTTTCTGTCACTAAAATGATTATGAATCGGTGTGAATGTTTTAGTATTTCTTAACGATGTGGTTTTTAAGTCAATTGTTTTAATAAATGTGCTGTGTTGTGTCATCAATAAGTTTGGATGCCAAGAATGGTTCTGAAACTTGGAGATGCATTTAAGTGATGCATATCGCTATTTATTTATATTTACACCGTGTAATGCTGTAGACGACGTTACTGGCAGTACAAAATGAACTATCGTATGTTTAACTATTTGATGTGTGGTGTTTGTGTTGCAGTGTGACTTGAAACTATTAAGTGTATTGCTATAATAAGTAAACGAATTGTGGGGACATATTTCCGTATCGCTGTTTGTCTTATTCGCAATATTACTTTTTCGCTTCTTCAAATTTTAGAGACTTAATTTTAGAACTGATGTAATTTTACTATTAAATGTTTCGTGAATATTTATAGACATGATTCTAAATGTAACGGCTTAACTCACGTGTGTTTTTCTTGATGGCCCGACTAGTTTCAGACCTGTACGACGTTTTTCCTCATGAGGTCCCACCGTTTGCAGCGAGGTCGCCGCGAGGACACTGACGGAGACGGAGTCTCCGTCAGTGTCCGCGACCTCGCTGTTGGACAACATCGATGGGTTTTGCATTTATAATTGACACGGAAATAAAATACAGTGAAATCGTTAAAAAAATCAATTGAAAATTAATCGTCCTATCTTCTAAGCTTGAGACATTTCAAAGAAGCGGATTCTAGCGACTTTAGTTAACTGTATAAATAAAAATATATCGTATTTGATACAATTTTCGTTATTGGAGTTCTTCTATAGATATATCGGATCAAAATATATGGGCTACAAATATCGATATGTTGATGTTTTTTAAACAACTCTAAGTTGCATTGGTCGTGCGTAACGTTCGTTAGGTGCGTGGGTTAACATCGATGATCGATTCCGTTAACAACATCATCGGCCTATCTCAGTCCACTGCTGCACCGTTAACATCATCATCAGCCTATCTCAGCTGCACATAGGCCTCCCCGAAAAGGGCGTTTATGCCCGTAATCTCCACGCTGGGCATGCGGGTTGGAGATCGTCCGTTAACATCAATGTTACGATATTTTTAGTATAGCTACATCGATGTTAAAACATCGATGTTTTTGCATTCAACATCGATGATCATCAAACATCGAGGCTCATCGATCATCCCTAGTCCGAAACTAGTCGGGCCATCTCGAAAAACGCACATGAGTTAAGCCGTTACATTTATAATCAACTGAGTTAATGTTAATTAAGTACGTGTCAGTAGTTTTATATATAAATTTTTAGTATTTTAAAAATTGATATGTGTATATTTGGGCTACGCAGAGATAAAAGAAACCGTGTCGGCATTTGGCCAAAAGTCCAAAAAAATTTTTTATAATAATAGATTGTCCCTTTAATGTTTTGTTCCATGATATATTTCAATATAGTCAGTAATCTGACGATTTTAAGTTTGACGAAATGTTAAGAACATTTTAAAAAAGTATATTTTTTACGATATTATGTAATGAAAAACAAAGTTGATTATGTTGTTTCCTTTAATTAATATAAGATTATAACAAACTGTATCTTCCTACCTTTCTATTTTTATAGCTGTATTCTGTATGATTCCAATTCCAATGTGCTATAACATCCGGTAACGCAAGTGAAACACGGGCGCACAAGGTTATTAATAACTATATATTCGAATTCCCACGTGATATTTAAAAATTATTTTAAATTATTTTATGTATGCAAACGGGAAATTTTAAAATTTGGTGAAAAGACAAGGACAAGAAATTAACAATTGGTGCTTTTTATAAAACATTACAGGGGGCGATTATCTTGTCTGGATTGATTAGTCACGTTTTATCATAAAAGAAAATAAAACTATCTGCGATTTAATTTCAGAAACTGCATTTAACGAAAGTTATTTTACAAATTTTGAAAATTATCATATTTAAAAAAAAACGTAACTCATGCTCAGTTGTGTTATTGCTGACACAGACAAAAATACTTGTACAGGCGTTTTATGTAATTTTGATTTATAAAAACGCTGCAACTTTGCAAAACATGTATTCACTTTTTTCCATTAATATGTAAAATAGGCTAAGTTTTAACTCACACGTACAACTTAAGGACGAAACAGTATTAGTGGTCTATAGTGTCTGACCGAAATATCGGTTTTGGCCAGGTTCGACCAAAAAAACTGTCATTTCGCCTCAACATCGTTCGTCACTCATTCGGATACTGTCAGATATGACTGGTCCTAATGAACGTATGTGAACATTGTCTGTTTTTCGTGAATGACGGAATAATTTGATATCTGACATTGTCATTCTTAATGTCGAATCGATTATATAATATCTCTATGGAATCGATAAACAAAGTGATTACCAATATGGTGCTTAACATGTACGTCTCAACGTGTATTTACGCCAATGTTCAATTTATTTTTTGTCGATATTAATACTAATGTCAATACTGATTTTGTTTTACATTGTTTAAGCTTAAGTTTCTACTAAATTTAGAAAAGGAGCCAAAGATTTGATTTCGGTTGAAAATCGAGTTTGGTCGGATACTAGTTCTCTATATAGTATCTAATAGTGAGTTGTCACTACAGTGACATTTTTAACTTTTGTCAATGTGTAGTAGGTAATGTTAAAAGTTCCAGAAATTGTCTTCGTGAAACATTAATTTAATGGATGATATGCCAAAGCTTGATACGCGTAATAATAACCAATGCAACCATTTCGAGCTGTAACGACCTGCAACCTGTATCGAGCTTCATTTTTGTTCTTGACAACGATTAAGTTCTCTAAAGTCTTATGAATCGTCAAATGATATTCCTCTTTTGTTATTAATAATACTGTTTACGTAAAATAATGGATTTTAACTTGTGTTTTTCATAATTAATTGACAGTTATTTGTATGAAAATATTTGATGGTTACCAAGGCCTTACATATTGTGAAAAGCTATCAGGTATTAGGCCTAATACTGGATTCATCGTACTCTCCATAAGAAAATCGGCACGTATAGTGTGTCCTTTGTCTGAATGCTATCATCCATTTCGCTTTTCAGTTAGATATATTAAAGTTCTTTCATAAAACATCATTGTTTCGTATAGTAACAAAATTCTATTGTTAGAAATGCTGATTCAATGAATTAATTTTACTTTGTTTCCTTGCCCCACATTACCTGAGCTTCACGAACTTCAAGGATCTATCCAGGCTAAATGACGTGGATTCGTTTGCGCTCCGTAAGCCTTATTTAGGTATGCCGGAACCCCGTCCGTCGTCATCCTCATCATAATCAGCCTAATCCCGTCGACTGCTGGACATAGGCCTCTCCAATGGCACGTCACTGAGCTCGATCTTCAGTTCTTCGCATCCAACTAATAATCCAACCTCGACCTTCACTAATCGTAAATGACAACACCGACAACATCAGCAACAGCTCCTGTTGTCAGAGCGGAATAGCTTTCAGTACTTCCCACGGTAGGCCGTAGTACTGGATTGGTTGAGCTTAAACCATTGGCGATGAGTATGTGGACCGTTGTCCAACTGTCATAAATATAATGCACCAAAAACGCCACAGAATGCTGTATTTTCGTCGGACGTGTGAGTTAACATTAATGTGTAAGTTACCTACCGATGTCTTTTCCTATAATTTTTGTGTGTATTTTTACCGTGGACTGTATTTCAGTAAAACAAAAAAATTGTACCTTAAACTCTTGGTGTCAATGTTTAAAATAAATTATGTAGTTCTATACTTTGTATCATTTTTAAAACCTTATTGGGCACTTAGCTGTGCTGGTTTCTGCTGACTATCTACACATCTGTGAGAAAACGGCTGGCTGCCTGAAGAAATAAAGGAATGGAAACGCGCAGTCGTACTTTAGAATCCCAGATTCACTCAAACGGTTAGGAAAGTGGAAACGTAATCATTGATTACAAGAGTTTTGTCATTGTCAATCAAATTTATTAATCAGTATTGATGATCATTGTCAAGTGAATGCTTTAGTTAAAATTTGAAAACGAATGTTTCGACGTATATTGCTGGGCTTGATGCAATTATTATAATGAACTTTTGCTTGCGCAGAATTGACATTACGAAAGCTGTAAATGAGTCATATAATTTCATAATCGATCACAGTTGTTTGGGCAGTCTAGTCTAATTTTATATAGTATTAAAACCATGTTTTCATCACCATAGGCGTCCCTGTTACCATTTCACTATAGTGTTTATCTAGTGCCCCTTAGATGTCAGTAACTTGGCTTGTTGAGTTGAAAACAATTTTTTTTTTAAATTTATGTTTACGCCTACTAAAGTAATTTTTGAAGTGAAACTTCTTTTTAGTCGTGATTTCATACCGAATGCAACGGAAATACGACGATGACGGCCGATGAAGGCCGGAAGGATGAAGCCGGCAAAGAATGAGACAGAAATATACATACTATTTTATATTATCGGTTTCTCCTCTTTTTAGTGAGCCAGAGCGAGAGA
>DWDT01000907.1:0-17943 GCA_018245595.1 Microceris scylla | reverse complement strand
ATGTAGGTATATACGTATGTATGTAGTAACCTTCCTCATAAATGCGATGGTTCTCTGATAGTAAAGAATTTTAAAAGTAATGCAGCATAATACGCAGTGAATTATTAGATGCGTGATCATTAGTAGAAACTTTCCTGACCAATCTATGCTTCGGACTCTATGTTAGCCGGACGGCAAATGTTGTTAGCGTCAAATAATGGGCACCAAAATTAGTCGTATGATTTTGAGGCTGTTTTAAACCAGCTATGAAGCAAAATTGCAGTTTCATACTTCACAGATCTGTGCAGGTATAACGAAATATTGCCCCAATGTTTTTAACGCTTACAACCCAACTAACGGTAAAGTTCCAGTCCAGATATATGCACGTACTGCTATTTAGCAATAGAATGAGTGCTATTAACGCGTTATCATATATTTAACCTCTAAAACCATCTAGAACGGAAATCACACCGCAAAGTAACATTAAAAACTTCAAAGAACATCTAAATCTACCGTACAGTCCTGCTGCCCTTTCGAAACGATGTGTTACAAATCAACATAAAATCCGTTCAAGCGATTTTGAACATTATTTTCAGAAAAATAAAGCTTTAGCCAACCGCATTGCTTTCGTTGAAACTTTGCGACCGGTTTCGTAAGAAGTTGGACCACTACCGATCTACGCGGGCATTGTGTTGTAAATAAGTATTGTACTGATATGTAAATGTATCGTGATTTAAAGAGAATTTATTAATGTCTCGGACGTGTTCGTGGAGTATTAAAAACGTTACCATCGAAAGCTTTGGCATCAACTTGGAAGTATCTCTCTGTATAATTGAAGTCTCTGTACAAATTTCTGGTCGAGTTTTAATCCCGCGTTTCGTCTTAGATGCCAGACATATTAGAAGGGACCATAGTAATAGATGCATGTCTTTTTACTCGAATGTTGGAAGTTCATATTCCACAAGCTCCTCCATTGGAAGCGTTGGAATATTGATTCAGGGCTACCTGAACAGTAACATTTTATATCATCATCGTCAGCCTGTAGATGTCCACTGCTGGACATAGGCTACCCCTAATCGGTGCCACTTCCCCCGGTCCTGGGTGTTACGAATCCAGCCGCTTCCCGCTGTCTTCTTCAGGTCGTCAGACCATCTAATAGGAGGGCGACTTACGCTTCTTTTACCTAGACGTGGCCGCCACTCGATGACCTTCCCCATCAGTTGTCGGTCACTCGAGCGATGTGGCATGTCCATTGCCACTTAAACTTACTAATTTTGAGACCTACATATGTCGGTGCCCTTGGTTCGTCTACGGATTTCACGGTTTCGAATTTGTTACGTAGAGAAACTCCGAGCATAACTCTCCATAACTCGTTGAACGACTTTGAGTTTGTGTATGAGGCCCACAGTAAAGGACCACGTCTCGGCACCGTATATCATCACCGGTAACACACATTGATTGAATATTTTCCACTTTAGGCACTGAAGTATGTTGGACGATATTAGATTTTATACACTTTTCTGCAAGTTTCGATTTACAACTAATAGCTTAAATCTCCTTGTCTAGTTATTAGACAATCTGGTTTTTAATTTTAATAGTGAATCTGTGAATAATATACCTCTAGTAAATTTTACCATTGCTCAACTGCTTTCCACAATTACGTAAAGGCTGCATTAAACCATATTTCACCTGTGATACTGCTCATTCCGGTTTAATATGAACCACGGGATGATATAAATCGGCTTATTAAATAGAATTTTCTGGAAGTTTCAACTTATATTGTACAATTGTTTTTTTAGCTTCGAACACTTAGGTTATGTACAAATACATTAACAAAAAACCTACATGTTAATTAGACTGTAACCCAAGTTGTCTGCATCGTAATATATAGTAATTAGCACAGCATAATATAAATTATTAGCATAGAAAATACACCGATCATTTGAAGATATCGAAGTTAGTTGTGCACGCAAATTGGAGCCGCCTCAATTATATGCCAGTACAGCATTATAGTCCGAGAGACGGACGCAATAACTGGGGTTGTCTTTATAATAAAATCATAGTCGAAAATTATTCAGTGAACAGAAATCAACAATCAAACCTCTTCTGTTACGTGCAGTTTGTATATTGTCAAGGACATTTGTATTTATCAGTCCCTACAATTAAATTTAAATTTTTCATTTCTACACTTAGACGGGCAGATTTTGTCTCTTGAAATTTCGGAAGGAACTCGCGTCTAGAAGTGGGACGTGAAAAACAAAAAAACAAGTCGCTTGCAATGTGCGAGAGGATTTTAATTAACTAATTATTTCATAAAACTAGGGTATAATATTTAATTAGTGTCAATAAATAAAATTGTTGTCTAAATTATTCAAATGAACTAGTGCAAACATATATTGGAAGCAGACATGGTCCGTATGGTTATTTCGTCCAACTAAGGGGTCACTGCCACTCACTACTTCAGCAGTTTAAGTATATTTTAGTTTTGATAAGTCCTTATAAGTATTTAATCAACTTTTCTAGTTTAGATTCCGTTTACCTGGGCTGCCTAATTACATTTGTATTATTCCAATAGATTAAGGTACGCTATGTCATGGGGTTCTCCAAATGTAGCGTTTGAAAGTTGATTTCCTATACCTGTAAGAAATTATCTCTCATTGACATGTCTTTTTAATATAAAATATACATCCTTACTTTGACATTCTTATGAAATTCCTGTTCTGCAAATAATGGCAATTGCCCTTAAAGAGGTCCATTATTTGTTGGTAAAGCCGTCAGTAGCTTCAATGCTGAAATATAAATAATGTCTTTTTGATTATTACTATTTTATGGCGTTAAATAAAGAATATACCTACATTTTATAATGTCTTTTTAACTCATTGTACAATGTGAGTTTCAGTCCCCTTGTGTTTAACAGCGCTAGTTCCTAAACTATATCTGGCGGCTGCATACAGCGGACACGTTTATACCCTAATCACCCCCTTTGTTCTGCGCTTTGAGGGTGTAATAGTTGATATTTTAATTACTCACGATGGGAGTACCGATCGTATTATAGCTAACTAATATTATATATTCAGTTGCGGTCGCTCGGGTGCGGTAAGTTAAAAGGTGAATAGCCGCTAGTGGCGAATTTATAAGGGCAATTATTACACTTTCGGCTAAATGGTTATACAATTTAGGAAATGTTGTCGAATCTCAATTTTAGTAAGAGATCTATGTATTTGACTACCGGATTGAGAGTAGTGATGTAACAGATACTCCTACCTAGTGTTCCTGATAATCCCTTCTCAAAGGAGTTAAGCACCGAAGAGAAGCGTAGAGATTGTTTGAATTAATACAAGGTTTAGTTTACATAGAGAACCGTTTTGAGTGGTCGAGTATGCTCCAAGTCTGCTACAGTCTCAACAGAGAGCCTGGTTCATCAGCACCCTGGTTGCCACGGTCCTAACGAAACACACAACATTTATATATTAGTAAATAATATTAATATATTTTCTTTACAAATTAATAACGTGTAAAATGAACATAATGACTGCCTCAGGCGGTTTAGAACGAGTGGTTAGTTCGTGCAACTCAATACAACGTGTAATGCAATCGATTTTCGACTCTAAAACATAACACATAAGAGTTAATATAGCGAACATTCGAGAATATAAATGTCGTTATCCCCTCGCGAGGAAGCTCTTCGTTCATATAATTACAAACATGGGTTTCAATCGTAGACACACTATTACAAGTAAGGTATATTATAAAATATTTGAGTTTCTTTTATGTAGTGCCAGCATATTAGTATGAAGTAGTGTAATTTATATGCCACAGAAAAATCTTTCTGCATTGGATGTAGAAACTGGGAGATGTATTCGGTGTTCATTACTAAGAATGTGGTATTTACTGTGTAAAGTGTTATTGAAAAGACAAAGGGAAAAATTATATTTATAAATAAAATGAACAGAAACGGTTTTATCGTATACATGAAATGACTAGTTTTTAACTATAGGAAAAGAGTGAATAAGAGATAGGAGGCGTAGATTTACGCTCGAGTGCCAAGTTGACTTGGGTAAGGTAGTTTAACTGAAAGCATTCCTTTAAATGCTGGGGAGTTGGTGGTTTAATGGCACACATTATAATGCAGAAAGACTATTCGTTCACACGCTCGTTCTTTCCACGAGAGTGCAAACTCGGGAATAGGCTTTCCTCCTCGGTATTCCCAGTGCACTCTAGCATGAGGTTCATAAAAGGTATGAAGATGTTTATGTTCACAACTCCTCTGACATTGCAAATATCCATATGCAACCCTGGTAAACTTGCTAGAAATTTTAATATGTTAAGTTGCGATAATTCTACCAGACTACTAGATGGTTTCTAGAGATAAATCACAAATTACCACGTTTGTTAACGTAGATACATAAATACTTGGAACCTTTGCTTGTGCCTAAGTATTTACTGCCCTGTGGCCCTGTACGCTGCTACTATTGGTGGACATTGAAATAGGGAATTATATAGTTAGTACCTTAACTACGTGTCCATTCAACTCAAGTAAGCAATGATACACATGAAAGTTAGTAACCGCTAAAAGATCGATCGAATTGATTCATGGACATCAACCCTTCTAATCTTTCTCAAAATATTAGAAACCGAAATAGGATAGCATTAAGATCATGATAGGGTCCTTAAAACTTGGAACACTCCGTTGTTTTATTGTTATTTCCAATAAAAACAAATAGTTTTCCAATGCTAATCTAAAGCCCCATTTGCCAGGCTAAATATTTAAAAAAAATGTCGACTCACTTCCGATCATGCCCCGATTATAATTTTCGTTTCTTCAAATTTTCTAAACTCTTGAACAAAATGTGCCAGAACACCGACAGTCGAGGGATTCCGCACCCAAATTCCATATCAGAAGTTCACCAATCAACTTAGCGTTCGAATTTCAAAATGGTCGAAAATTGGGCTATTTTCGGACGTTCGCAAAAACACTGGAGCGCTATTTGAGCTGTTGCAAACACTCGACGCTCACCCAGCGCTGGACAAAGTAAATATGACATAGCAGATGTTCAGTTATGCGTTAAATCGTACATTCACATGTTTTTTAAAACACATAGGTTCATGTTGTGAGATTAGAAATTGATCAGACAGGCCACTTAATTTGAAATGACTTCCAGAGACCATACCCTTCGATGCTCTTTCTGAAGCTGATGACATGTAATTGCTCAGAGATGTAGAGCTACTTCTAAGGCCTAAGCCAAAAAGCTTTCGACAAGTCTACATACTCGTATATTTCCCACCGGGAATTAAATTCTCAATCTATCGCGTAGTAGCTATTTCTACTACGTCGCTGTCGAATTAACTAAAAAGCAAAACCGTGTTTGATGAAATTTAATTTTGTTTTGATCAATCAGTTCTGTCTGTTGGAATTTATGGATTAATGTAAGATTTTTCGCGTACTCGATAGAAAGGAATTTTCGATGTTGTACGTAAAACCTAATATCTGAAAATAATGTCGAATGTAGCAGTTTTACTGAATAAAATTTCGACGGATCAAAAAAATACATGATTAAATAATCAGCGTCCTAGTCTCTTTACATTTGTGCGTTAACGTTCTGAGTACCTTGGGTGTCATAGATAGACAAGCAAATACAAGAACCTATATACATCTACGAGTGAGCTTGAATCAAAAAATGTACACTCAATCATCATTGGGGTGATTGCCCTTCCGAGAATTGAAGTCATGAAGTAGCAATGCACTATACCAACATAGTTCGGTTAGCTTCAGTTTCGTTTATACATCGTTTTTTGACTTCTCTAAAACTTATTAGTTCCTGTTTTTACATGTATGTAAAATGAACAACTGTTCTTTACGAATTCTTTGATTACAGTATACGCCGTGGGCAAGCAGAGCGTACATGTGTTCCCAATTATAGTAGGTGCAACGCGCGTGTAGCGGATACGCATTATAGCTCCAGGCCAGAGAGGACCCGAGGCCTATTCTACTAACAATTTTGCACCTAGGAAGCAACGGTGCGACGTAAGTAAGGAACAATCAATGAATAGACATGTCACGTTAGGCGGTGTGCGTGCCTAAAACTTTTGCATTACAATATCATAAAGTCGTTGATTGAAACGAATAGTTTTTTATGAAGATTAATGATTAATTAAGAAGGGAACTTCGATTGTTCGGTTATTTTGTTTACTAATCAAATAAAACATCACTTTATTTATTTATATTTTCAATTAAATTAAATCCTCAGACATCAGAAGTTTTTTTTATCATAAGAAAAGCTATTTTGATAAGTTGCAAGAGATGTATAAGACCAAAATAAATTAAATTAGTCTTGTCAATTAATTGCTAAGTTAAATGTCTAATCATAGCATGGACAAGGTTAACATTTTATTAATATGTATCTTTAGTTTAATATTGTCAAAATATAAGATAGCTACTAACTAAATTCATTATTAGACATTTCTATTAGATGTCAGTATCTGCGCTAACCGCGGCGTTTATTACCTCGTATTGTACGTGCCATGATCATTTAAATACATTTTGATTTAAATACACTACTGCATTAATACTCTTTGGTTCGTAGCAGAAAAATTAATTTAAATTTTCAATATATCACTAAATCATTCATACAGTGTATAATGTGTATAGTACACATATACTGTGTATAGTACAACCAAAATACTTTTATTGTTAACAATATTTGTAGAACTAATTAATGTTTGACAATAATATCTTATATTCCATTTTGTAATTAAAGTGTTGTAGTATACAGTATACACTGCGTTAGAACTGACTCTCAAGTCTTGTAATGCCGCTGCATAAGATGTGCTTCAAACACTTAATAGGTACTTACCATTAGCTTTAGTACCTAATACTCGTATATGCATCTAAAGTTGTTCATTGATTAAATTCCTTTTTCTGTGAGTTGTGAATACTACCTAAAGTTCGTATATTGTTAGTAGTACCTATATTGTTCACTGTTAGTTACTTAATTAGTAAGTTAGCTGTTTATTCTTGTTTTGTCAGTTAGTTAGTTCCTTGTTATTTATGTACTATATTGTTCATGAAAAAATTGAGCATTTCAGACAGTTAATGATTTATCCTTTTGGCTGTAACATCACGTATTTTTGTTATATCGTTCATAGGATTCAGTTCAGCTATTGTATGGAAATAAACAAAGTTTCAGTATTAAATTTGCACTAAATTGCATTTCCGTATCTCTGACAATTTGTACGGTATTAGCGGAACATGTCCGGAAATAAATTCGAAAACTTGTTCAAACAACATGTTCGTGTTTTGAAAAACGGGTAGTTTAATATAATTTGTTTGTCTCTGTGGGCGTGTTAGAGTTAATAAGCGCACACATTGTAATTTTAGTCGTCAACACACGAGTGATTTTGTTTTGACTTGTTGAAATTTTTCAGCTTAAATATTGTTTACGCTTTAGAATTTAGATAATTATGACTATTCTACGTACGAAAATCTCTTATTGCGTTGGATTGCTACAAATGCGATACTAATAGATTTTTGTTGTTAAAATCTTTTATCTACGAAGCATTGACAAATGGCGTAAGCAAACCCTTACAGAAGAAGGATGCAGAATATCATAATTTAAAACATGTAAAACATTACATCATCAGGACCAATCTGTGTCTTCGTCACTGCTTTATATGGGTGTTTAATTAAAGAGTATCAATAAGTTCTGACTGGTCTTCCTTAGATATTCTTTCCACCTAACCGGAAGGAAAAAATACTCTTGGTAAAAGACGAAAACTGGCGCCGGATAAAAATTCTTCAGATAAAATATTCTATAACGCTAAAATTTAATCAAGGAAGATCCTTCATTTAAATAGGAAGGCACAGACTATGTCTTCTACAGCAAATTAGGATGAGTCTTCTACAACGAGATTCTATTACCAAGAGATTGTACACATAATACAGAAGAGAATCTTTTTTCCTTTATATACATTGTATATAAGAGAAAAGATTTACGCTGTGCCTATCCTCATCGAGACACGGAACTAATGACAAACATTCGCATGTTCATCGCAGGCTACAAGTTCTATGTCATCAACTTCAGTTTCTCATTTATGTAAATCTAAGGAACAGATTTTTTTCTTCCCTTTCTCCTTTAATTTCATTTGATAAATAATCAATGTCTGTATAAACCTAAATAAAGGTATAAATTCGGAAAGAGATCATCAAATTCACGCAGCGCGAGTTGTGAAGTTGGAACAAGAAAGGAACTGATTTACTCGTTCTTGTTCTATGTTACTCGTTTTTGTTCTTATGTTAGGGCTGGCACATGGCGTACGTGACAACAGTACTCAATCAAAATGTCTATGATAACCCATTGTGTCATTGGCACTATGTAATATAATCGGATTTCAAATAAAAGTAACCCTATTGTGTACAGAAGTGTGTTTTTTATGAAAAGCATATATTTTAATTAGATCTGGAGTAACATGTGTTCGAAATTTAATTCCACTATCTAATCACATTACGTACTGACATTTATTTGCACTTAGTGTCCATTATATGTCCACTTTTAAGCTATCAGCGTAAACTAAGGACCTACATATATATGTCATGCACAGATCTGCAATAAATATTATGCGATCTGAAAATTCTGTGGTCACTTGCGTGTGAACAGCAGAGGAAATCTAACAATTTGGAAGTATGAGCAAAAATGTAATGCAAAGATAACATTATTATAAACCAAAAGTAAAATGCACGGACAGACGACAAGAGATCAACAAAAGCAATTCACATCGCGAAGAAAGTTCAGTCACAAGTTTGAACAAGTGAGCCGGAGTTGCGCTAACTTGTTCTGCTGAAGTAGGGTTGTCAGAGCGAAAAAATTTAAATGAGGTGCAATATCTTCATTGTTTGATAAGACCAGTGTAAGGGAATATTAATGCATTACTAAGTGTTAATAGTCCGTAAGTACCTCTATGTATTTCCATGGGGTTCTAACAGGTATAAATGTAGGTACGTAACTTGGCTTATTGAAAGTTTTTTTTTAATTTTACATCGTCGAATCCAATAAGTGAATACTGTTAGTTAAGGAACGCCCATCAGAGCGAGTTGGTTTCAACACTTTGTCATATTTACATGAACGAATAGAAGTCTTCAATCAAACGTATAATATACATGTATAATATACACCAACATGTATACTTTTATGAACTTTGAAACTAACTGTTTAAACTATTCAAGTAATGATCAAGAAATTCGAAGAGTAATGGTTTTCATGCTACTCACTCTGACGTAACTCGCCATTACCTACTTGGCCTGCAGCGCACCAAATTCTACACCATTCAATTTCTTATAACAAAAAAATTGTAAAAAAAAACTTGACCTGCAAATTAATTTGAACTGTTCATCTGCAGGCGACTGACTCCACGCAATAGAACAGATAATTGAAAGTCGACTATGATGCTCGATGATGACTAGTTTAAAACATGTAATATTTGGTTACTATTTTCAGTTTTATATTAATAGTAAAAGCACTGCTGCGTAGTAGCTCAGCTTTCAGTATTCTTTATGGCAACATTAAATATCCGGCGCTATTTTTTTATCAAGTATCGTTTTTAAACGGATTCATATTTAAATAACATAGAAATATGTACATTGAAAAAGTAGATATAATGCAGAAGCAATATACATACATAAAATGTATGTGTAAGCCAAATAGTTTAAATCTACCTTTCGTTCCGTGGATTGATTCGAATACCTTCAACTCCTATGGCAATAAATGCAAATATCGAGCGTAGTCAACCTTCTTATTTTGTAATGTGGCCCATATCCAACAGTAAATCGGGATGACAGGGATTAATGAGAAACGACAACTTTAGAAGATAGCCAGATAATAAAGCAGTTGTAACTACAAAGTTTAGTGAAATACATATAAAAATAAATTGTCCACTTATAAGGGTATATGAACCACCCCTTTCCCGGATTCCGTATCGGATATTTTTAATAAAGTAGAATTGTTTTTGACAGCCCTACGTGCAGCACATGTTCATAGCTGTTCAATTCACTTCGCGATTGTGCACAGAACTAAGTCTTCAGGAAGTGATCCATTGGTGAGTAAAGCCGTTGGGACTCCAATGTGTTCAGGTAATAAATGTAATGTCAAATAAAAAAGTAAGAACCTACGATACTTAAAGTTATTGAAAACCTATATCAAATTAATAGAAGACACATGAGAGTACTGTTAATCATCAATAATGTTTTAGACACGGTTGAAATAACTGCACGCTAATGGATAACCCCTTTATAGGTAAGAACACTGTGGGCTTTGACACGACCGCGGCTTGTGTTCAAAAAGCTAAACTTAAAAAATTGTTAGTCTTTTAACATTGCACGTTTGCATTTATGTTACACGTATAACTTTTGCATCGCACTACATTTCTATCGGATTCCAGGATGAACTGGAAAGTGGAACGAAATTGGAAAACGCCTGGAGTGTACTTCACTACGCTGTTGTCGCGTATCGTAGTGGCCACTTCGAGCCTCGAGCATTAAACGATACATAACTCCAAATGCTTGTATATCCCAAATGGACGTTGAACACTCAATAGATCATTCATTCATCTATCTATTCAGTCATCAAGAAATTCTAAATATTGGTTTTATATTCTATATAATTATGTTATTGGCTACGTCCGATATTCGACATTTCGTGTGATACCCACACATTTTTTAAATTATTCCACACATAATGGCAGATGTACCGAACCGAAGTGTCAACGAAACTTCATCGTATATTAAATGATATTTAACATATGGATTAAATGTATAAAGTTAAATATTTGTGTCATGTGTAATTATAGTTGTAGGATATACATTTATACTTATGTCCTAATACATAAAACATATTTTAGACACAGTTATAAGGAAGTCACAGTTTGTTATCGAGTCGACGCTACACTTGGCTGCTCTAACTGCGAAGCCCTTATCTACTTAAAAAACAGTGCGTGAACATTTCCATCAAAGCTCGTGGATGTAAATTATCAATTTGTCATCGGAGAGCTTAACGCTGAGAAGCGTCGCTACCGTGAGATAAGCTACGCAATACCGTTGAAAATGTCACCGGATAGTGGATAGGCTTCGTATCTTAGTGGCAAAGAATCATTTGTAGGTAGACAGTGAAATAGATTACATTCGTACAAAGGCAATGGGGATTATGTTTTAATATTTTTCTTAATGATTGTTGTTATTATTGTATCTACGTAGGCTTTTAATTGACTTTTCAGTATGAAATTCTCCTATTTCACTTACACTATTTTCACGGACGGACTCCTTTCACTTAAAAAGGATACGTAAAATTATTAGGCACTGTACTCGACATAAGCCAAAGGTTGTGATGAAGGGAATTTATTAAGAAAATAATTAAATGGCAAAACGAATGCTGAATTTAACACAAAGCCTTCAGGCTTCACGTATGCAATTTCAAAGAAGCAGCATTATTGTATCCTGGCTGCAGAGAATACCACATGCCAAGGATCAAGCTTGAAAGTATCCTGATTTAACGTCGCCTAACTATTTAAATCACCCTGTATATGTACCTATATATATACCTACTATATATACTACAGACATGTTTACCATCAGACGACCACTATATCGCTTCACTACATTCGTAGAACAGAAAATCATCGCAGAATGATCATCGTCAACGCTTTTTTTCATTTCATAGTTAGAGACGCTTCTCTTTTTATAAAAAGAAGGGTTAATATTAAAGTCTGTCACGTTGGCCGAGTGGGCGGATTAGCATGGATTAAATCGTAGAACTTCCATTCAACTAGCAGTAACGCTTCTTAGTTTTCCCCGTCCAGATTTTGCCTGTGGCCTTTCACACATCGGTACTTCATCTAGTCAGGGGGCATCTTTCACTACATCTACCAAACCCCAATATCCACTCTATACTTCGTTTACCCGGTTCGGTTGTTCAGCGTATTTGGCCGTACAGTGAAGTCAATACTCAGAGTTATACACACTGATAGTAATGATGACGACGCCGATGATGCTGCGGAAACCAATTTAATCAGTGCAGATATTTCCGTGCTAATAGGAGTAAACCTTCTACATTTACATAATCTATGCGTTAAAAGCAATGAGCTTAAAACAAACTGTTAACTGTAAGTTTCGGCATTAAAAAACCTATTAACCTATTTATTTAAAAGTTTCCCTCGGCTGACCGCTGGCTGTAAACGATTATCGACTTTACGGCTATGAGTATGATGTAACGGTGGAATGGTCTCCAGTTGGTATATGAAATGGGATGCCGCATGAGGGTCACAAATAGGTCATTTACCTTATTGACCTCACATAGAGTTCGAGATACGTATGGAAGGAAAGGATTGAAACATTGAACGGCTAAAACCGGAAGCGCATTAGCGATTCGTCTAGTTTTTTAAATGCAAAGAGCAGTAAATGACCAGGCAGTGCCGCTGTCTTTACTGCCGCTAATAGACACCTCCAACTAACCTTCAGCAGTTTTGCACTAGTAAGATTGCCAGTATCATTAGCTTGGTTAGTTTACCTTATTATAAGTGCGATTAGATTAGTTAGACTCTGCCCTATTTGAAGTGGGTAACAGACGCGTTGTCATTCCTTACAACTGATATAGTCGTGTGTAGTATACGCATATGTATGACTGTATGTATATGGCGAAATTTATTCAATAATAAGCAACTACCTATAGTATTTTGCAAGTGAAGTATTTTTTGCTATGAAGTAAAATATAGTTCTTAATAATGTTCAGGGTCGTGTAAAATCTATTGCCGCCTTTGACCGTAGTGGTACAAAATTTCCTTTAAGTTTTCATTATTTTCATTACATTGAACAGCCATGACCAACAGTGGAACTATAAAGGGAGTTGCGGATGATGAAAGATGATGTTGAACCGTAATATTATATATTATAAGGAAACATATATGTTTAACGATACATTTTATATAACAATCATTATGGTTTAGTTTAGGCAAACGAAGCAAATTTTCGATTTCATACGTAACACGACATATGTATTTCACGGACAAAGTACGTATAGAAGAGTAGCATATTCCCACGATTCAACAGTATCCCCTCCATGCAATAGGATGTCAACATATTGTAATACACTGGGCATAAATTCAGATTCCGTTTCACTATTGGAAAGTCAACTTAGAAAAATCGAGTAGGTAATTCTTTGACCGACTCGGAAATCGATCCTAGGACATCTTAATCAGTAGGTAGTCGCGCTTGCAATCACTTGACTAACGAGGCAATCAATTTAAATTTCAACACACTATATCATAAAAGTACCCTGATCTACTTTTTAATTAATTTCAAAAGCACGAATATAATCGTGACCTATTGCCAGCACGATTCATCAGACACAATGATAGCTAGCGGCTAATGTTGCTTACGCAACCACAGCGTTTTGCATTGCCACCACATCTGTACTGTCATCCCTTAAAGTAGAGTCGATCGCTAAAAGAGAATCATCCCTTAAAGTATAGATCGAAATAAATTTAATAGCACATAAGTAACATGAAAAAATAATGAATATGCATGTATGATATCCAAAACCTTATCGACACAATGTCGTAATTCTATAATAATATTTTAAAAAGTCTCACCCGGGAGTCGAACGTCGATCCACAGTAAATTACACCCTTAATTCAAAACACCAGCTTTAAAAACCCATTACGGTCCAAATTAATTACAGCGAAAAAATACATTAGAGGAGTTGGTACGGTGATCCACAACATTGCGCATACTTAACGTACATAACGCGCAGGATAAACGTCTGTAACGTATAAAGAATAGGGGTGTCTATCGTTTGCATTAATTGGTTAAGTGCCCGACATCCTCGTGCCTTAATACCAACCACCTGCGTAATTCGAAAGTTAGTCGTTTGCATGCATTATTCCCTTTTTAGTGTTCCGCAGTAAATACGGGAAAACCATATATGCGTTGCATTGTCCGAGCGTAATTTAGCACTCATTGTTAAGTGCTAATCTTTGGCTGGGCGGAGCCAAAATAGGATATTTTGTCCCGAGTAGATTCTTAGGGAGTAGCTGTATCTGAGCAATAATTATTTGTCTCGGCAATATTGAGAATAGTGTATTGTATTGTTATGTGTTATATTACATGCATTAACTATGTGATCAGTCGAAGCCTTTAGTATTCTAAGTTTATTTCACTCGGACAATAGCCAACTATATTTTGTACAAGAAATGCGAGAGAAATGCAAGTATTTTAACTGACAGAGAATGAAAGGCTTGATTTGGCGAAATATTCCTCCTCATGGCAACCGCTGTATAGTATAAGGTTTATTCAACAAAATATGTTATTTCTCGATCTAAATATAGAGCGGAGTGATGACAAATGATACGCTCCACTACACTTTCTTTGAGATATCAATCAAATATTTTTGAGAAAGCTTTAACATCAGGGCATGCTTTTTTAGTGTCACTAATAATTTGACAAATTTCTCTTTCTCTCTCTAGTTTAATAAAACATAACATACATAAATAACATGGCCAATCCCCCACCTACCTGTAATTTACATAATATATGTACCTAGTACCACAAATATGCACGCTGGCACACACACGCAATTTTAACCTTGTTACTGTTGTATCGTATAGAATAGAATAAAATTGTAACAAAAATAACTTTCAAAATTGGGGAAATACAAATGATTACAAGTAATTTAATCCTTTAAGTCCCTTAATTACACTATCTTAAATGTCAATCTGGAGAGATCTCTTTTGAGTGAAAGATGAAATAAATCAAGAAATAACAGTAACTTGCTCAATGAATTGTTCAATTTAATGGAAAGTCACGATAAACTATATCGATATTAGTATTATAAGAAAATATATAGGCTTAATTTCCTTCAGTTAATCAGCGATGGACCGGCACCGTGGAATAAGGTCTAGGTTCCCACGGGGTTTGAGTCAAGAATCGTGATAACTGACTATAAATAGTTCCAGACACAGTATTATTATCAAGAACTTTGTTATTTATAGATTTTATACCTAGAGCTAATTAATAGCACAAATTCAAGTATAAATTATTGCAATGAATTATCTGCATATCTTTATGTACCTCTTCGGAATTATGTTTCATAAATTCATACTTTCTTTTTTAAATTTTCATTTCCTGTTTAACCGAAATTGCTTATAAAAATTATTTAAAAATATTATCCTTCCCGTGCGGAACCCACAATTCATTAATTCCAACTTTTCTAATTTTTTAACGAACACGTCAAGTTAGTTTTATGAGTCTGTATTTATGTTCACTATCAATGAAATAGGAAAGGGTTGAATAGTACTGGGCCACTGGGCAGTCCCCGAAGCTCTGTTAGTCCCAGAGCTGGGGTTGCGAAGGTCAGATGTCAATCGTTACGGGAAAACCACGAGTCTAGGGAATAGGGCATTAGTGAATATGGCCCTTCAGATATTATCTTCATTATTATAGTTCCGTGAAAATGAATCCATATACAAGTAAATTATTGATATTTGGCATGAAATATTATTGTAGTAATCATATTTGCAGTTGACTGGTAATTCGTGTAAGTTACAATCGCATATTTCTGTTGTACAATAGCAAATGAATTACGATTGTGACAATGTTCTTGCAAGTATGTATTTTATAAAAGGTTTGGGAATTAGTCATCAAAATAGTTTTGAAGCAACTCACACGGCCATTTGATCTCAAACTAGGCCACGTCTGTGCTATTGTAACTAAAAATTTGTAATCTAAGTACATAGTTATGCACATTTTCTAAATATAGACGCACATATATAAATAATAATAAAATTAATAATCGACTCATTTATAATTTCCCTGTTGGAATACGGGTCTCCTCTCACATTGAGAGGGTTAAGGGCATAGTCTGCCACGCTGGCCAAGTGCGGGTTGGTAGACGTTACACACCTTAGAAATTTATTTTTCATTATAAATTCTAAGGTGTGTAGGTTTGCTCACGATGTTTTCCTTCACGGTTAGCAAATGATATTTAAATTTAAAACGCACTTTTGTAAATATTTGCGCGCCGTAGGTTTGAACCTAGCACCCTCGGAATGAGAGGCTGAATTCTTAACCAACAAGCTATCACTACTTATATAATTTTGATTAATACTCGTGTTTTTTGATTTCAGTAGGAGTTGAACCCACAAGCGGCTCACTGATCAATTGGTACTATTGGACCAATAGGAAAGGACAGTTCAAACTATCTCTATAAACTGGGTTAAAGACATAAAAATTGAGAGCTTTCCTCATTTTATGTTAGGAATCCACAACTGGCATACCTCAGTGATAATAGTAATAGAAAGATGAATTTAGCGTTCCAATTAAATCCATCTCCAAAAAATCGAAGTTTACTGAATGCGCTAAAGGTCTCTTAAACAAAATTTAATGAACTTACAATAATAATAACAGTAAGACCCCAGCAGAACCGTTACAAATATCCATAACTTAAAAAGGTCATTTAACAACAAAGCAATGATTATGTAATTAGCGCAAACTTTTTCAAGTACATTTCGCGGAGAGTTCGACCCTCTTTTCTTGTAACAGCCAGAAAAACTTGTTAATGACGCCGGCCGCATCAAATAATTTAACCCGTAACCACCTCGGGTGGTAAAAAAGGCACGAAAAAAAATACAGAAAATCCAGTAATTAACGCAATTCTCGCACCAATTAATTACATCAAACACTCCATAACCCTCTTAACGCCGCACAAATACCTTCCCATCGTGAACTATTTAATTATTCCTCGCCAGGCGAAAACATTACATCAATCAACACGCCGACGGAAGTGCGGGTAAAGGTCTCGTGAGTACAGACTGACACTAACGGGTTGAGCTCATTAAAAAAAAAATATAGGCTCATTCGATTTATATATCCGTGATTTTGTGAGAAAAAGTGCTCCACCAGAGGTCGCTGCAGTTAATCGACTGTAGAACCCAATGACAGGCGTTGAAATTTTTTGGTTCGCGAATAATCAGATTCAATTATTAACAAAGACCTTTTTGTACAAGAGAAAGCGGAGTTATTTTTATGGCTGGTTAATAATACAAAAGCTTGTCTCGCTTTTCGTAGCGACGGTGAAAGGAAAAGCTTCACAACTAAAACAACAGCAGTTATAATTTAGTTTGAACTTATGAACCTGTAAAATAAGTAGATACGTCTTGTGTTGGCCAATATTGATCACTATCAACTACGAGTTATCAGAATCAGGCAGGAGTAGCCAAAAAAAGTCAATAAAGTCAGTGAAATGTTAACCGTTATATGGATATGTGAAATAAATCAAAAGAATGTCAGTGTTTAAACGTTGATGTGTATCATTCGCAAGACTTTCAGCTTTTTCTGAAAATAATGTATGTACCACGATATAAAACTTTTTTTAATGAATTTGCAACGTGTCTTTTTCAGAGCACCCGATGGTAAAACATTAGTTGTAGTTCTTCACGATCAACCATAATTTAATTCTTCTTAGCTTATTGTATACTTAACTTATTCTTCTAGGCAATTTTTGACTGAACTCGATTATCTTTGCTACAGCCCACATTTATACATATCAAAAAAATTAAATATTTTAATACAGTTTCTGAAAATGAAATTTTGTAATATTTTTAATTTATTCGTCTAAATTTAACAGATTATCCGATTTCGGAAAAAAACAGTAAGTAATTTTAATACCAAATCTGGTATCCCGTATTCAACTCTATTCACAATAAGTCGATTATAATTTTGAAGACTGTACCTACTCGTGAATAAATGTGAAATTTATTTTTATACAAATTAAAAACAAAACCTGCACTGAGACTGGAGACCTCTCTGCAAACGCGGGGATCCCATGAGGAAGCACCTCGTACAGGTCCGAAACTAGTCGGGTCATTTCGAAAAACGCACGTGAGTTAATCCGTTACATTTATAATCATGTGTATAAATACTCACTA
>DWDT01000906.1:0-17945 GCA_018245595.1 Microceris scylla | reverse complement strand
CAATTTTTTTTAATAAAAAGAAAGAAAGAAAGCCTTTCATTACACTATAACATCGCCGTAATTTTAATAAATATAAATTCGATAATATAATAAAACATTTCATAAAGTAAATTATACAATTAAACAGGTGCGTGCCAGAATTTGAACCCAGAAGCCGAAAGTGAAAGAATTGGAAGATTAAATTTGAAACCACTAGGCTATCACACCTGAAACTAATAAGAATTAATATGTAATGTTTATGTACGTAGTTACTGTAAAATATATATCGGTTATTTATACTAAGAAACCATTTCATAAACGGTTACGAATTCATAATAATCGCAACAGAAAATTGGAAAATTACTCTTTAATGTAATTTATGTCTTCCCCTAATTTCCTGTCGAAGTGGTGTTAAGTCGAGCAAACGCCGATTGTAATTACAGAAGCCGTACGAATGCAACCGTACTCATGTGTTGTTAAGAAATAGTGCTATTGTATGGAGGAATTAATGGGGGGTCGATCGCGCCAAAACAAATTACTTTCGTTAAATTTCCGGACTTCTTTTCATTCCGAGCCCTTAATATGTTGGCGGCGAGTCGGCTGTGTTGGCGAAATCATACCACTGTACCAGTTCGGCGGCCAAGTCTCTTTCAAATTTTCGACTCAGCACTAGTAATAAAACGAAAATAATGCTCCTACACTCAAATGAAAATAACACGCATGCAAAATGGTAATTTCGTATTATTAAATCCTTTTATTGCCAGTGCTGTGGTGTTTATATTATTTGTAGGAATGTAAACATGCGTTGTTTAATAAAATTAAGTATATACAAAAATAATACGGACGTTCGAAAACAGTTGATTCGTAATTAAATACTTATATTTTTACATACATATCGTATATTACATACATTTTATTGTTGGTGTCTGGCGATTGGAGAATACATCACACTGCAAGCCGTTAGTCGTAGTAAATCTATCCACATAATGAACAGAAGAAACCAATAATGTCACTAATTATAAAATCAAGTTGTAAATGTAAATAGCGAATTGTAAATATGTGCATCGGAGATGTGTATTTAAATGCAAAAGTTAACGCAGCGAGTCCATGAATCGATATAATCGATCTGGTTGTTAGAATGGCGCTCGTTCGCTCCATAATTATAGCATTAACGACATGCACGGCCTCAAATGGACAAAACACGCCAGCAACCGCCGACGCCGATGCCTCGTGGAATCCGCTGCGCTGTGAGCGATTCCACAGAAAAATACTGATTCTTGAATCGCATCGAGCATCAGCAGTTCCAACTTTTTATTCACAGAAACACCGCTCTTGTAAATGTAAATACTCGTGTTCGGAGAATAACGTGGAAAACACAATCAAACTTTTTATTGCGCTCGATACATTGCATATAATTTGTCTAATTGTGAACTGAAAGTAAATATTTACTTAATAATAAAAATTTTATTTTCAAAAATTCAAAAATTCATAAATATATATTGTCTCCGCTGCGTCCGAACTGCGATTGGGTGGAGCTCATGAAAAAGGACCCCAGATAAATCCCAAACTTGTCTGGTTATCTAAGAAATATACAATAAGTGAGTTAAGCCGATAAAGTAATGGTAAAGTATCAAAAACTTTCACTTCGCTTCATACTTTTATATAAAAAAAATGGCAGAGGTCTGCCGTTGCGCACGCATCACATATATACTATTGGATATATTTCGAATTGTTTTTTTTTTTCAGTTTTATAACTATCTTAGTTTCTTAGCAGTTATTACGATATCTTCATTTAAAGTACATTTAATATCTTCATTTAATATTTTTAAAATAAATACATTTTACCAACCTACTTTTTAAGACTAGCAAAATATATTTTTATTTTCAATATTTTTTTGTTTGCTGTAGTATAACAGTCCAGACAAAATCGCAGGTATTAGCTAGCACAAATTAAAAATCTCATACAGATTCCTAAACTGTTACAACTTCATATGTAAATGTATATGTTTTGTAATTTTATAGCTACATTAATACTTGTAACATTTAAAACGAAAATCGTGAAGCGCATGCAACAAATAATTGATACGTTGCTAGTCTATCTATGTAACTAAAGCGAGTTAATAAAAACGTGGTAAAAACAAGTCAATTCAATCAATTGCCTTGAATAATAAAAAATTATTGATGCAGCAACCTGAGGAAGCTAATGAACATGCTATTAAAATACTTAAAAATCTATCTAAAGGTTAGGCTGAGAATAACTTGCGTAACATCACGCCTGTAATTCCCGAAGGGATAGGCAGAGAGGAGTGTAACACACTCCCACGTTTCACCAGTTACGTTTAAGTCCCATGGAATAGGTGGCGGGCCTATTGCCATACCCCGAGCACGGGTCCAACGCCGAGTCCTTACTAGACATTCTAAATTAGAAAAATCCAATCGTGCCCGACCCGGGATTTGAACCCAGGACCTCCCGACCGACAGTCGCGCTTGCACCCATTCGACCAACGAGGCAGTGAAATATTTCATTTGTCAGTCAATACTTGTAAAATATGTAATATTAAAACAAAAAAAAAATTATATAACTTTGTACGTATATCTTTAAGACGGGCTCTACAATGTGTTAGTTTGGCAACACTACATAGATCGCCTTATGAATTCTCACCAACACCATATGCCGAAACTAGCTTACACACAAATTCTATGTAAATAAAGCACAAGCACAATAAAACTGGTAATTAAAAGTGACAAAATATGACATCATCGGTCTTCTATATGAGTATTTTAGCATACTTTTTACGTTCAACACAACTCTGTTAAATACACCCTTGCCATATTACAAGTTATTGTTAGTACAAAATAAAAGCCATTTACGTAAAGTTCCTACGAAAAGTATAATTGAAAACATAATCCCATAAGTGCTTCTGTTCGGGCTTCGTTAATTGTTACTTTAATTAATTCTAATTGCTACCCGACTAAATAATTGCGTTTGCACAAGTATAATAAAATAATCCTGTGAGAACCGGTGGGAGGTTGTGCTGACTTGATGCATTAACAACGGTTAGCGAGAAGCGATATGCGTTTTAAACAATCGGTGTCTAATTCTGCGGATTTTGTGAAGCTAATACACAATGGATACAAAAATAAAAAAAAAATCTTAAGCGTCTGAAGTATGCCAAATAGTATTGTTCCAGCGTGCCAGTCTATGGCCTTAACCGCTTATTACGAGGCGAGACCCGTGTCTCGACTATGTAATGATAAAAGAGTTGAAAGGAACCTAATACTAAATGACTATAAATACATATTGCTTATATTTATATGTATAAATACATACAATATGTATTTATGACATCGAACTGTACTGTTGAATGTTTAAAATAGAATTAATTTTATGAAGAAAATTATTTGCTAGGATTGTACTAGATAAATATTATGTCGGGTCACTGTCAGAATTCAAGACATACTAGTTTTCAAGTAACTGCTCGTTCCCCGACGTCGGTGTAACAGCGGCCGCTACCCGGTGCGCTCCCCGCGGCGCACTAATTGCGAATTGCGACGCCCAAAGGCTGTACGTCATCTGTATTATTTTATTATTAACGATCCGTCATTAATATAGTCCAATTAACTTTATTGTTACGATGTCGACTTCAATAAACGAGATGTATCGGCGGACGGCGATGCGACTGATCGATTGCGTCCAGTTGTGTCCACCTAGTTACCCCTTCAATTGGATCCTTGATTGGTTTGACGTGCGCACCATTATTATGTGGACGTTGTTCCGATAAATTGGAAATGATTGTTTACTAACTCATATACTTATTGTCCTTTCACACATATCTCATCAATCATTGTTGTAAAAGACAAGTTGGTCGATACTCTTGACGACAGAAAATGATTTAAGTCACGTAGTATGTATGAACTTTAATGTTATGTATTAACTTACATGTATAATGTCGTATGAACTTCAACACGGTCCCTTGTAGAGACACTTAGTTAGGTCTACTCATTGCATTTAAACGATAACACCATATAAGTGTTGCGTACAGTGTTGCACTTTTCGCACGGTAGCATGCGTGTGCGCATTCTAATGACGTCAACGACCAGTGACTCCGCGTCACGCGATTCGCGTCTGCTCGAATTAATTGACGCAATTAAACTGTAGAAAACAATCGTGCCTAGATAAATGCAATAATGAGTCTCGTATTATGAACAATTATCCACAACAGTGTAGTCAAATACAATTCATTAGGCACATTGCACGCCGGTTAAGTAAATTAATCACTGAGTTGATGTGTTTGTTTACCTAATTTTACATTATCAAGATATTATAATTACAATTGCATTACCATACGTAAAACCGGTCGCGAGTGCAAATATAATTGTTTTGTTAATATTAATAGGATTCTAATTATACGAAACTAATCAAAATGTATTCACGTACGATATTAATGGACACAAATTGTATGGTACATTATGCGGCAAAAGGGATTTTGTGTGAGAATTGAAAGTTTATTGTGTTATACATTTATTATATGAACGGTTAATGTAATAACGTATTCGTAATTACACTCGAGTTCATTGTTTTGTAACATTTTCAAAAACCTGTCTTCTTCTTTGTATCTTATATGTCTTCGTTTCTTTCTTTAATGAGTCATGTCCAGGTCGCTAAACAAACTCCTTCTTAGCAATTCTTTCTAACTCCTTTGTATTCCATCTCCTTCTCTGTGCAAATGGTAAAACTATGACTTCTTGGTGCCGACTGACAGCCCACTCACATTTTTTTTGTGTTCAAAAATACACTAAAATAACGTTACCTTTTCACTATTGCAAACTGAAGTTTTTAAGCTGTTTGTAGAATTTTCTTTGTGCAATATGCGGTATTGTTGTACGTAATATATGTGTATTTTCTTTTCACCATTCTCACGGTATAAAATACTAAAAATTAAAATGCATTGTCGGTACACAGGCCAGCAAGAAGAAAACAAGTATGCCTTAAGCAGCGGTGTGGTGGGCAATCCGGGCGGGTCCAGGCTGTGCGCCCAATGTGGGAAAGTCATCACTGAGAGATTTCTCCTGAAGGCGATGGAGAGATTTTGGCACGAAGATTGCTTGAAATGCGGCTGCTGTGACTGCCGCCTGGGTGAAGTTGGGTCCAAGCTGTACTACAAAGCTGATCTGATGCTTTGCAAGAGAGATTATCTTAGGTAATACATTGTTCTGTCTCCCTAATATACTATGTATACAACTGACTTTAGACTAATATACCGCGTGTCAACAGGTTGTTCGGTGCCACCGGCAATTGTGTGGCATGCAACAAAGTCATTCCCGCATTCGAGATGGTTATGCGAGCGAAAAGCTTCGTTTACCACTTAGAATGCTTCGCCTGTCAACAGTGCAACCACAGGTAAAAAATGTTCTCCATTCCAATGCCATTTGATTAAATTTAAATATTTCCTATCTGTAAAGTAAAGAGAACTGTCGAGATCGCATGCATTAAACAGTAAATCAATAACAGTTAACATAAAACTTAATGTGTAAATGCGCTATCTAATCCGAATACATTATGCGTTCTACGTATCGCCTCTCATTATATTTAACTAGCTATAACCCGAGTTACACAGACATAATAAATTTGTGCAGGTTCTGTGTAGGCGACAGATTCTATCTGTGTGACAACAAGATACTTTGCGAGTATGATTACGAGGAGAGACTGGTGTTCGCGAGCATGGCCGCCAACCCCAGCGGGCTGGCGCACATCAGACGACAAGTTAGTGGATTACAGGTTAATAATTTATTCGCTTCTAAGTATACCAATCGCAATGATTATCAGCTAGGTTATTTCAACGTTTTGCGTACGAACATTTCATGACACTTACAATGTTATAAAATGGTTATTGAAAAGTATTGGTTACATTTAAATGAATATAGAGTTAAAGTCACTGTGAAAGCGAGGATAACCTTAACGGGTATAAAACTTGTACGGAATTTGTGCACTTATGAATCAACAGCACCAAAGTACGTTAGTGAACACGACACCCAGGGCGTTAATACTGAAAATATTTATTTATTTGCTTTATCTCTAATTCATTATCTATTCGTATTTAATATTAATAAAATACAGTTTATATGAACCGTAACCCCATAAAATGCGTTACTGTTTGTCAAGTGGGTAACTTCGATTTCGTTAATAATGCAAAATTCAATGTTTTATGTCGATACCATATTGTCCGCTCTCACAGCGTGCTGCGCCGACCACACGCCATGAATGGTTCAATTAGTACTTTTTGTTATGACGTGGACCAATACGGATTGTGGGACCGCCAGCAAGTCGCTGGGGCTGCTTTGCGTTCTCATATTAAGTTATTGTGAATTTAATAGCCTCTATAATTATGGTTCCTATAGAGTTCGGCGTAACAGATAATTGACGTTGTTGTACGTGTATTTATCGATTTAATATGGTTAGATAATTGCAAAGATTATTCTTTGTTAGCAACGTTACATAAACGAGTATTTCTTGTATGCTTTAAGTTTTCGTGTACACAACATTGTTGTTTTTCGATGGCCCGCATCCTAAATAAAGGCACGTGAAAAAATAGGTTTCGTGGGGAAAATAACTCCCACAAGGACACTGTTAGTGGGAGATTCTATCTCCACTTTATTATGTTTCTTTTGTGATCATTAATCTTTCTCGTACGAACGCTTGTCGGAATGCGAATGTGGGGGAATCTATTTCATTTTATGAGTTGCGCGAGTGGAGGGATCCATTCAGCCGCACGACATTTCTAATCGACTTTTTGATTGCGCTCACGGTCTACTGTTAGGAACTTGACAAGGGAATTGCCAACATTGAAAATCGAATTACCTCCGCGTAAGATGGTTTTTAGTGAAGTGTCGACAATGTGAAAATTGATTCAACCTATTTTGCAAATATTTTCATAAGAGACGATTCGAAGTGTCATTATAGCGTATACAATATAAGTTTCACCTAGAACCTAATTTTCCACCTCGTTGCTACATTCGGTCTTATCTAACTGTTCAAAATCTGTGAATACTGTATGAATAATAAATGTTTTCCTGCAGTCGCCTAGCGGAGGCTATGTGGGTGGGGCCAGCGGCTGCCCGGGCGGCGTGGCGGGCGCGCTAGTGGACAAGGACAACGGCGGCTGCGCGGGCGCCGACGACGCGTCCAGTGGCTACGGCAGCCCGCCCGACCCCGACGTGTGCGACGCCGCGCGATGACCGCCGGCCTCCCGCCGACTTATTGCCTCAGTCAGTATTACTATATAACTGCCTTGTATTCCACAGCGGGACATTTAACACAACAGTTGAATCGTAATAGTGTATTACATATTTCAGCCTAACCCGTCAGGAAAATACAGGCGTGACGTTATGTTACAACGATAAGACACCCACTTGTTTATGTCATCTTATGTAAATAGCAAATAACATTAAAAATCATCTCAAAAACACTTCTAATTTATAGAAAGTGTATTCACTCTGATTTTACCTAAATTATGCAATTTAATATTTTTTGATCCCTAAACACCTTGCATCTTGATAAAATAAGAAACTATTATAGCAAATTTGTATGTATGTAACGTGGAAAATTTATATTCATACATAGCATTTACCATCAGCCGCCCCTAGCAATTTGTCGTACCTTTTAAAGTATTAAGTGAAAAGGCGGCAAATAACAATAATTGCTGTATTCACAGGTGAAACCTCACTGAGCGCTGTCGGAATTACGGGACGCTTGTGACTTGTGAGACTCGTCCCACGCGGCGGGACGCCTCTGACAGCTGGCGAGTGCGTCTCACCGTTAAACGTTTAATAGTAGTGGCGACTTCCCTTTGGTTCCCTCTCGCTGTGCAGCCATCTCGACGCCCTGTTGACGTGAACACCGTACACATTTAACTACTTCGTTGCTTTATTTTTTATTAATAGACTTTTAAAAGACTTCACGCTTAGTATGTAAGTATACGGAGAACGGAAGTGAAGTGCAATTTGTACATAGAAAGGAAAATTGGAACGCTAAGCGACCCGTATAAGTATTAAATGCAGAACCATCTAAGTGCAGAATTACATCGAAGTGTCTCGACGTACATACTTTAAAAGCACCGGAGGAGCGTACATTAGGCTAGAAGGCGGGCCGTGGATATGTGGCCACTTTACAAAATGTCCGGGATGAGTCGCGATAACGTTGTCAGAACACGATATTTCCATTATGTATACGATTTGAGTCTACATGTTAAGATAGCGCCGTCGCGTGGGTAGGACGCGCGGGTTCTGCTTGTTTGTATTGTACTATACTTCGCAACAGTATATTGTAAGTGGATAAGAGGTTGCTTTTACTCAAAACTTGTAAATTACTTCAATATACACAGTATTGATAACATTAATAAAATAAGTACGGTTCGTAAGATATATCTCGCTCAACGTTTTAATTTCTCACACAAGAGCTTTCCTAGACAGATAAAAAGCACAGCAAAGTGCTTACTTTATAAAATGTTTTACACGTTGTATTTGAAAGTTTCATTGTAATATACAATAAATTAATTAACCTGCAATTTAAACGAGCACTCGAAGGATTTAGTACGGATATTTATAATTTTAATATTACATTATCAAATAAAAGGTACCCATTTAATTAAATACTTGATTATTTCTTAATAAATGTGGGCTTGTAATGAGTTCCCATTATTTTTTATCAGTGTAGTATAATAGTATCACTTAACAGAAGTTATATAAAGATCAGTTATAAGAAGGTTATTTTTCACAAACATAAACGAGAGATTCTATCTGGATCTTTATAAATTGTACGTACACACGAGTAATATTTTCAATATGACATAGGTACCTAATAACAAACAGCATAAATATAGTAAATAATGTTTCGAGTGCCTCTTGAACGCGGAGTGATATTATGTAAGAAGCAGTAGCGTTGATAAATGCGGAAAACATGATACGTGCTATAAATCACTCTTATATTGTAAGGCAGAACAAAGCAATTGAGAAAATCTCTAAGCGATTTGGTCCATGAATTTTGTATGTCATATTTGGTATTGATGTTCGTATGTATCGGATATATTCTCCGTGCGATAAATTCGCTACTGTTTTCAATTTAAAATCTTTGATATATCAATAAAGTTTCGTTTATAGAATGAAGTTCGACTGGTACTCTAACAATATAGTTTATGAGTAGTATGTTAGCTTGTCTTTATTAAATATTTTCTTCATCGCCGTTTCCCAATAAATCTTCCATAAAACAACGATTCTCGATCAGAAATATAATCATCATTTGTTGATAAAATCGATCTCATTGTTATAAAAAATTTGTATGTACAGTAGTAAACATTAAAGTTGTTATCATACAAGGTATGAAGTCTATCGATTAAACTTTATTTTCACTGTAAAATTCCATGTTTATTACTATTATTGTAGTTGTTTAATGTTATTTTTTTGCCAAAGACAATTCGCCTTACGAGGGATTTTTTATTAGTTTTCACAATATTTTATGAGCTACTACTATGTTAAATACGAGACCTATAAAGATTTCCGACACGTAGGCACGTAAAAGTTATTATCGATATTATTTGACTCTTTCCGTGATGGATATTTTTTTTTGCGAATGTTGTATTAATTTTACTGCCAACAATTACACATTTTGTTGATATCCACGTAACATTTAAATTATTAAATTGAAAATTTTACCAGATCTAGGGATATGCTTGAATTTTTTAAGATAAAGATAAAACTTGATGTACTTGTAATAAAAATTTCTACTTTAAAGAATGTATTTATGTAAAAAATGTCAAACAGTCGTTATATAGATATAATGTCTAGGATATAACGAATTTCAAGTAATGCATACTTTCCTGTCACAAAACTTATAATATAAAATTACCTTAAACATCGACGAAATAAATTTGATTTCACCGTTACTGTGTAAATAAATATATTTATTTAATGCGACACAAGTGTTTTATTTCATAGCTATGATATTCATGACGCAATTATAAATCTATACATATGTATATACAAACAGATTTTTCGTCTTTGTATAAAATATATCGGTTTTATAAAAAGCATTATATTAAACACTTGCCCATAAACTTGTAATAAATAAAAACAATTCAATAGTAAAGTATTATAACAATCTTATTTCAGAGATCATGTTTCCCTAAGGACGTAATTAGCAAATGATCAAATGTAAATATTAGAATAGCATTATATTAAAGCTGTAGGTACCATTACTTAAACATTTCTTGTTTACTTGGTTCAACAGAGTTCTTTTACGTTAATGGGCAAGCAAATAAACATTCTCTTTTTTAAAAGCACTTAAAGGAATTCTCACGTAACTACCCACATACTTGGTAAAAATATTTGTGGTTTTAAATATTCTCGGATACGTCTGTGTGTGTGTGTGATGCTAATTGGCGAGCCAAGTCTCCTCCAGTACACACTGGCCCTCAAATCCCTTAAAATACATTATGTCGTTAAACAAAAAATGAATCATGCTTTCTTAAAAGAAACATGTAGATATTACCTGACAGGCAATTAAAATGTTTATTCAAAGCTATTACTGGTGTGGTGTGCACGAACGGCCTATTGACTCGATAATACGTAGGTACTTTACCCTACTCCTACCAATACCAAGAATATATACACAGTATCGTTGATATTTTGTCATTCTGTACTCACATTCAACATGTGTATAAAACTAATGGACTAATGGAAGGCATCAATAACACATTCGAACAAGAATATCTTCACACAATTACGCTTGCAATTTTTTTTTTCCTGACTGAGAATGTCCATAAAATTCTCAACGGCGAGACGCATTAACGAGGGACGTTTAGTTGTTTGCTGTTTAAATAAGAGCAGTAATGTAATTTTAATGAGCTCACAAAATGTGTGCGTATGTTTGTAGCGAGCGACGCCGGCGCACCGGCTACGCTCTTAATGACAACGAGCGCACACATGTCCTATTTGTGCTCTTATTTTCCTTGGGAAGCTCTCTACTTTGATACAAGTGGTTATAATTAGTTTCGAATGCGTACAAAAAGTTGTTTTACGTCGCAGCGTCTAGCGAACGTTTTATGTGTTCTTACAAAACGCTCCGTTTTGTTTCAGAACAAGTTCTCAGGTAAATAATTATACATTGAACGCGTACCTAATACCTATACCTAAAAGAAATTACTAGCGTAAAGAATAGAAATCGCGTGAGTTATTGAGAGGCGCGCGGCGCACGCTCGCCCGTGAAAACTCACTTAAACTTTTTTAATTAAATTTCTGATTTTTTTCTTGGCCGCCATGAGAAATCTTATCCCTAAGCTTTATTCAAAACGCTGTATTAATTAGTCCGGCTACTGGAGGCTAATGACCAACGTAATCGACTTTCACGGCGTCATGCACTCGGCCACAAGCCACAAAAACTTTTTTGAAGCTAATGAATATCCTGTGATTGAATTTAGTGCTTAATCATATATTTAGCTCCTTTAATACATGTTTACAACATACGTCTATGCGCGTAACGAAATCAGTATGACATGCAATTTGCATTTACTAAGCTATGCACTGACTAATTATAATTTATGAGATTATCTTATTTATATGTACGCATTTTATAATTATATACTACTTTTACTTCACTGGCATGCTTCTAAGATTGTTAAGAAATCAATATATTATGAAATACACTTTTAAATAATGATGCATAAGATTTTACATTTGCACTTGCTTTATCTTTCAGATTTCATTTGGATTTAGAAATGCATGTATGTTCAAAAAGTAAAACGGACGTCTCATTAGAACTTGAAATATTTCCTGTATATTACATTAAGGCAGTTACCATCACGCCAACATTACCTATAATCAACTAAATAAAGTGTTGGAACCAATGTATCTTAGCGATATAAACAGTCATCACATATTAACCCCGACACGGATTCTCACAATTACAACCCAATTTCTAAACCAATTTCAAACGCAAGGGGGAGACTAATCAATTACAAAACTATTAATACTACACCATTTATATCGCATTTTACGGTAAGTGCTTGTTAGGTACGTACTTTTATGTGAAAATACATTGTATCTTCGCGCTTGTTAGTGTCGTAAAGACGGCGTGTATGACACCTCCGTTTTAGTGCAGTACTACAAATAGAATAGAATATTGGAAATTTAACAGCGCCAGCCATATCACTCGCATTACTCACTGTTTGTATGAAAAATGATATGTTATCCTAATATCCAATTTTCAGATAATATAAGAGAGAATTTGTTTTATTATAATAGAATTAGCCTGTTAGAGATACATTTTGAAACACGAATGACGTATTAACAAATTGTTAGACGTTAATGCAATTTATACATCTTAATATAAACTGTTTTTTTCTTTTTCTATTTTTATTCCCACAAGACACTTACATGGATGCGGAGATTTATTAATAATAATTTTATAAGGGCATGAACCAGCAAAAACGTAACATCGATCGACTTATCGGCAATTTCACCCCGGATTTTATTCAAGAAGACGTGAAGGTACTCAAGAGTTCGTACATTGTTAGGCGCGAGAACTTTCCGTCGAATCATTTAAATAAACGAACTCACATCATTATGTCAGATCTAAGGATCGAACAAATTGCCAATTAGCGGCGCGCCGGCGCTGGCCTTCGAGCTTAAAGCTCCGGGTAATGGTGGAGTGTCGGTGTTACTCGGCATGACGTAGCCGCCCTTACGTCCGTCCGTATCGGCGTCGGCGTCGTCACGTCATCGTGTCGTAACTCAAAGCGAGACGACTCTAATTCCCCTTAGACATAGTGGCTATTAATGGTTTAATTTTCTTGAAAGCAGTTTAAAAGACTTTCCATTCTAAAACTTCTTCGTGGAAAATACGCGCAGTGAACAGCAATACTCATGGAGTAGAGTAATGGTTATTAAAGTTATATTACCCGGAACGCTTTTTTTTAAATTCACACTATTTCCAGCTGGTATTGTATTACATTCAGCCTTTGAATGCACGTTAATTAGTAAGAAGAAACACTTAATTGGTAACTAGACGCCTAGAAAAATCGAAAAGATGTGGGTGCCCAAATGTATTATGTTACAGTTTTATTAATTAGGATTTGTTCACGGGACTCTACGCCCGTCCGTGTGCCGCCCGCCTCGGGGGGAGAGTGGGGACGAACGGGCGCTCAGTATTCAGAGTATCGCAAATGTAACTTTCGGTTCTTTTCATGGCTAAAGTATGTTGGCGGCAATCCATAATGGGATCGCCATTATTCTTGCCATTAATTCGCGTGGTTCGGCTTCCGTGCATTAGCGGGCAGTCAAGCTGCCAATCCACAAGAAGGGTCACCAGCTGAACAATATGGTCCATTCAGCGGAATAACTAAACAAACATCGCACTTAAATATACTCTTTATTTCATGATATGTAGTTGACTACATATTATTCATTTCCAGTATTTCGCACGTAAAACTCCCCCAAGATGTATGTAATTATATGTTCGTTATAAAACATAGTTTTTATAAATAAATACATAAATAAAAACTGTTATTATGAAAGTAATTAAATACATAATTAGCAGAATTTTTCTTTCGCTCAAAAATATACTTATGAATTTATAGTTACACGAAACAAAGTTATAATTGAAAAACAAATGAAGTTGCATTTATTATTCATATTAATTCAATATTTATATTTAGATTAAATCTAAAAACTGATATTTCTATTGAATTCTCGTTTTAATTAACGACACAATGTGACGACCGATGTAGGTACATATTCCTTGTTGTTTATTTCTACATACATCGGGAACATATTCAGGGTGCAATCCACTCATATTAAGAAATAAATCCGATTAAAAATGTGTAATAAGCTTGGTATGACGCAACCCTGTAAAATTAATTAACAGTTGGTGGGCTATACAGTAAATAAATTCTTCATTTTCCTGTGCAGATTGCATAAAAATAATCAAATAAGTGGCACGGACATTACTCAAAGCGCCGCAGCTGCATGCGCAAGCGAGACCGCCGATCGGCTCTCCCGCTCGCACCTTGACTACCCCACACTCCCCCGACTGAAAGAAAAACTCTCGAAAAACTAATTACAAGTTGTAATTGAAATTTTGCGTGTTATATAATCGGATACTTGAGCCGTGAGTAATATATAAATGCGCCGGGGAGATGAATGAACGTCGTACAGGCGGGATTCTGAACGAGATAGTGCTTTCAATTTTGAACTTTAAATAGGTGGAGCAGATTTTTATAAAAAGGTTTTTAATAAAAGTGCAGCCATTTTTAAAGTAGCAGTACATGTCTTATCAACATTATTAAAAATTATGGCATGTGTTAAGCAAAAAAATATTTCAATAACACTTTTCATGAAATTTCTTTTACAAAAATACTGAAACTGAATATCGTTAAATATTTATGAAGAGATTAAGTTGTACCTATAGATTTTTTTCTTATATTTATTTATTTGATGAAAGCTGTTAGTCGTCACTATAAGAACCCTACACCCACATAATATCAGAGGAGAAATATGATGATTACATTTAGGTATGCAAAAATATTGTAATATAGTATAATCCTAACAAATTTAAAATTGGAACTTAATTTTCTGAGTTAAACTTATTTTTCCATCGACAAGCAATCCAAAAATTATTCATAATTGGAACACATGTATTAAAAGACCCGTCTTGTTTGTCTACAACAAAGAAAACGAAACTACTACACTCTGTTCTTCTAAACAAGCATTTTTAATTAAAGTCCTCTTCAAAACCGCGCCAACAAAAAACGTTATCACAATAGCAACAATCTAGGAAGCAATCTAACTGTATAAACACGCGAATAATACGCAATCAAAAGGGCAACTGAGCGCCCAATCTCGGATTCTACTAACACCATTCTGACTTATTTAGCAATATACATAACATTATTGTTCGGCAATTAACAAAAAAATACACATGTAACAAACAGTGAACCGAAATGCATATTTTAAATATCTTAAGCATGTAAGTGACAATAAAATTTAGAGATTTATAGATACATATGTACATGTGAAAATCAGGCTTTTAATTTTCCCCTCCAGTGGCAATACTCACTTAGCATCAGGTGACGGCAACGCACTTGGGTATTACCATGATAAAAAAAGTTTAGTATTACAAAATATTCGTAGAATTAGTCCTCAGTGGGACAATGCAATAAAGGAGTTGTCCACCCCATCTCGCTTTTTACAAATTAGTTTATTTACTTGTCTCTCGGTAGGTTACATTTTATTTATGTCCCTAAACCAATTGAATGCGACGGCTCGTTATAATGTTACCCAATACGTGAAAACGGTGAATAAAATACCCGCGTGAAATAGAATCCCGCAATGCGCTAGATGTATTTTCAAAATAGCCTGCAAATCATACCAATTCAACAAGTGACATGTTATTTTTATTCAGCTTTGGTTTTCACAAAAACAAGCTTTTGTTAAAGTTATGTTGGCTGGACTGCCTTGTTGTTTGAGTGGTTGAAAGCGCAACTGCTGAGCAAAAAGTCCTGGTTCGATGTTCGGGTCGGGCAAAGTATTATTAGGTTTAACTAAATTTAAATTCCCTTAGTACTTCGGATTCTGAATTCCCCTATATTCTGGGACATACAAAATAACTGCTAAAAAGTGGGAGTATTGCATGAATCTGCATCTCTTGTCAGAAATACGGACACCATATTACGTTATGTTTCGTAAATAGGGCCATCATTTACTTATTATTTCATATAGCAACATTTCTTTGGCATTTGAAAACTATGATAAAAAAAAACATTTTAAGTATCTGCGTATAATAAATGTTTTGAAGATTTCTAATAAGAATAATTTAATTTTATCATGGAATGTATTATTTTCAATGAAATGTCAAATTCTTTTTTTATCATCTTGTTAATAATTTATTTTAATAGGGAATATCAAATACAGCCTTATGAAAGATCAGATTACTTATTAACAGTTCAACAAACATTTTCTGCTTATTCTTTCTAATAAATTCGGTGTTACTGGGAATTTATGATTGAAAATGTGAAATAAAATTACCGTTATTTCTGTGAAATTCTTATTTGAAGCGGTTATGACGGAAATAGTTCTGACTTAAAAAGTAGACCTCGTAGAGAAAAGTAGGACCTCGAACAGCATTGGAGGAATAGGACTGCTAGTGTTAGTCAGTTTAATTAGCATTAATTATTAATAACGCCATTAGTTAGTGTTAATAATTCAATATTGTTTGTTTCCGAAATAAAAATACATAGTGTCATTAGACCAGTTAGTATCTCGTATTTTAGTATGAGTGCAGTTAGTAATAGATAATAATTGGTCCAGTTGGAGAGTGGCAACAGAAGCGTTGTTACTCCTGAGGATTGAGATGATCGCCTCTAGTTTATAGGTAGACCAGCAGTCGCAGCTTACATACTTAAACACAAATACTCAAACATAAACACAAATACAACAGTTTTATTACAATAAAACACACATTCTATCACCTATGTCCTATTCAATTTTTGGAGCCAATTAAAGAAATTCAATTATAACCACTCAAAAATATTGATAGCACTTACGTCAATCGTAATTAATTGGACAGAACAAATTATCAATTCAATTATTTTATGCAAATACACGTCTAGTAATTAAAACGTGAATTACACGATCATTAGTAGCGTATCATATAATTAACTGTAATAAAATAGATTAATGATCTTAATGATGACTATTTATTAATGATTCGAAGGAATTATGTATTTTTTAATATATAAGGATACCAGCTGCGACACTAATTATAGAAATTAAATCGTTGAGATTTCACTACACTTTCAATATTCAATATATTCATGTATATTGATACCACTAGAGTAAATTGCTACACGGTTGCCTAACTCGTGGTCAAAAACAATTGATTGGCAGCACTAGTTTGCTTTCAATAGCATAGATAAAAGACAAATACTATATTTTAATGCAGTCTGCGTCAATTCGTTATTTGTCTATGGAATTTTTTTCAGTACTGGACTCCGTACGTATTCTACTTTTTTAGTCGATTGAAACTGTGTATTTTCTCGGCGTAAATGAGTTCAGATGTAGTTAGGTATATGTTTGTGTATAGTGCTGAATTATCCTAATGTGAGTTGATTTAATTTGATGAATTTCCAATCCAGCATCTCAGGATTAGGAATTTTAGACATGGTTTATTAACGCAAATATTTTGAATCAAGTACCTACATAATGAAGGAGTGTTAATGAAGGAGCGTTACATCTAAGTATCCAATTAGTAAATAAAAACCTCAGTAGTCCAAGGCTTGCCGAAGCTATGCGTAAAAAAATGTGACTGTTTTATCTTTTTCTATTACATTCGTTCAAATTGTGTTCGCTTATGTGTTACATAAATACATCGTACAACACTTACTGTTTATTAAATATTGGATTATTCAGTTTGTGTGTAAATTCCAAGTATCATACTCAATTGTATAATCAAAACAATACCGCAAAAATGAACAACAGAAAGATAATATAAATAAGAAATAGATGTATACGTAAACAACCCTTATAGCGGCATTATGGTCAAGCCATCAGTGAAATAGAGGAGGGGATGTAGTGACGGGAAATGGAAAAGACATTAGCAGATGTGTCAGAGCCGTGTCACAAAGTGCCTGCACGTACATACATGTGTGTATATGGGTGTTAGTGTAAGTACCTGACGTGGCTTTTATCGTAGATAAGTTTGAAAATTGTGCATGAATACAACACTATTGTTTGTTTACTATTGTTGGTGTAAAACAACAATACTAAGATACAATATCCCACTTTGTAAGAGGAAATTTTCAAAAAATATTTTAGACATAGATCTATTTCAATATGACATTATTTGGCGGTAATTGATTGATTGGAACGTGAGATCAGCTCTATAATGCCCGAAGGGGTAGGCATAATGGAATAGGTGG
>DWDT01000905.1:0-17955 GCA_018245595.1 Microceris scylla | reverse complement strand
TATATAATTTTTAAAGGTTGGTTGGTTAAAACATGCATACCTTATACTACACATATATATACACGTTTATCAGCTGTCTGTTTATCGTAGTACATACTGCCTAATTTGACATCAGATGGCCGCGTGTGAACTATCCCAAGATATTATTATTATTCAAGTACGTGTTCCTATCATTGAGTTGTAATGTTTCCTATTGCATTGTTGACATACAACTTAAAACCAATATTTAATATAGCAAACTCCGCTGCTTAACAGCAAGAATTCGTACCAATTTAAGAGTCGGACATCTTTTGTATAGAAAAACAAAGTAATATACAAAGTGATATTCCCAAAAGCGATCCATCATAAACGTTAAGCGGATTATGAGTCGTAACTGATCGTGTATTTGCTTGTATCATACTATTTGTGCTTACGTGTCTCATCGGTATACACTATGAACAGAATAGGTATTCGGCTAGAATAGGTAGAATAGGTATCAATTACTTTCTAACAGTGCGACGCTGAAACAATTGAACAGACAATTCAGATATCTAGGGGATGTTTTATTGAGGATTTTAGCCTACTGACAACCCTCGCCTAAGAAAAATATAAAATACTATAAAAAAATCCCAATAGTGTTTGTATACATCTGTGTCATGGTAGTTTTGCGCACTTGCTTAAATACATACAGCAAATAATAATGACATTGATTACATCTTGGGATAAATACACATCCGTTGTATGTCCGACTAGGCAGAGCCAGGAAACAAATAAGTACATATATAAACAACAAAATATACGTATCTAGATAATTTTACAATTCATGAACAAATATCGCTCTGTATTTATCGTGTGTAAGAATAGAATCCACGAGCCCCGATTCAGCAGATACGGTCACTGAACATTGGAACGCCCGCCGCGCCGGGCCAGTCGAAGGGACGAATTTAGCGAAATTAGTCTTGCTTGCATGTTTTTCTTGACGAAACGTCTAGTCTCCTAGAGTACATAATTCGTGTGTGTCCTAATATGATTAAGAATTGATTGTTAATTCAGTTGTTTAGGGAAAAATATACCTATTCATATTAATTAGAAATGATATTACTCTTTACTTTATTAAAATGAAAAATAAGCTGCCTGATCTGACTAATATTCAACTTAGTCACAAGCCGATAGTAAACCGCAAGAATACAGTTGAAATTAGCAAACAGAGAACGTTTCGCAACAGTCTATTGTATAATGGAGTGGTCGCGGCTGCGGCCTGCGGCTGCGGCTTATGCGAGTTATGCATCACTAGTGTAAACAAATCTTGAAAACAAATATTCACGTATTCAATAGATTAAAAATGAATGTCAGTTTAAACAGACCTTCGATTTTCAAAAGTAGGTATAATGCTATTACACGAGTGATTATGTTAAAATGTACCGATATATTGGAATTGATTTCTCGGAATCGGTTCTAACTATTCCAATGAATATTATCGCCGGGATATTTTCATTCAATACACAGATTCGCCATACTTTTAATTAAGGATAATTTTAATTTGACGCACTTTCATGATACATGTTTGACAAAAAAGAACTTTGGTATTTTATTGCGCACCTGTTTAACGGAGATTAATATTTTGTAAGCATTTCATTTTTCGGTCTATTGAGGCTGTTAACGATGACTCTCATGAGGAAAAAAACTGAAAAACACATTCGTAACACGGTCACCATGATGTCCTGAGAATATAGACGGTGTTATGCCTCTTTTACCATTCGCATTTTCATATTTTTACAACATGCCTAAAATAAATGATGTACCTACTGGAATTAAACGGGGATGAAGATTCTTTCATAATTACTTACATATAATTAGTACGGAACATTCAAGTATTCTTTTAGTTGGAGGCTAACACTATTTAAATTTTCACCGTCTTCGCAGCTTATATATTTTTTTCCAATGTCATACTAAACGAATCGTATGTCGCTAGTCTTAAGCGATAGTCGAAAATCATGAACAGCTGGAATTGGCAACTACAATATTCGGGATGAATGCTTCTGTTAATATTCTGTATCTTCAATTAAAGTTAACAATTGGCACATAACAGCCGTTGTTGTAATACGTACTCCTCCAGACTTCAAGTCTACATGATGCAGCAATGTTCGTAATTGACGGGAAAACACGATTCTGAGTCGATCCGAAGACGTTACCGCAACGGTAATAGGCTCTATCTCAATTTAGTGAAACAGCTTCAGTATTACAGATAAATGCAACTTATGTATCACTTTGTGGTAACGCTACTAGTTTTGTCGAGGCTTTGCAGTGTGCCGATAGCTATTATATTTATTCTATTGATTCATTTTATTAGATAATTTTATTAATAGATATTACGTTAGCATATAATTGATAATTTAGAACTTTATTTATATTTACCTCTCGAATGGTACTCTATCACGCATAACGTGTTATAACTCAATATGTAGACATAGTCAGTTATCAAGAAAAATTTGTGTAAATGTTTCGACGATATCGATTTGCATTTTCTATCTCTCTGCAAAATTGTCTCGTTTGGTTAGCAAATCTCTCCGCGACCTAATCGTCAAATCGCTTGCAAAAACCATCGCGTATGCCATCGCCCCTATTGCGAATAAATTGCATTGAAGCCGTCCGCTGTGCCCGCCGCTCGGCTCCGACTAAATCTCCATAGTCAAATTATTCACTTTCGCAATCCAAGCAAAGCCCCACCGAACAACGCCAGTACCGTTCGTGTAATATTAAATTATAGTGGCCCAAGTAAAGCATTTCGAAATGGAAAATTGTACCCAGCTGTACGTTTTGTTATGAACTCGGCTGACGCGTTCATTTTCAATAAATTCTTGTGAAACTTAACAGCTATTAATGGTCATAATGTAGTAGTAGAAGTAACTAGAGCAGTAATAATTGACTACGCAGTTTGCTTAAATGAACACAATAAATTACCGGGTTTATTAGAGATTTTGGCTATTTCTGCGTGTACATATTTTATGGAGGTATATCTAGAATTACCATGTTTCAATTTAAATAAGGATATGAACATGATAATGATATCTACGAGTGATGTATGCGCAGACGATAAACATTTGCATAGCGGGGAAATAAAAATGCAAGTGAAATCTGGACTATCATGCGAGTCTAGACTTGTTATTAATGCGCTACCTTTTAAAGGTCGGGAAGAATGTTTGCTGGCTGCACGTTGAGATAACGACGCGTGTACCTACGGCGTAGCCCGGCTAAAACATGGAGCCATTGCCGTTGGAAATTGTGAAATATGAGCCAGGATCATAATGTCATTCTCTTCCCCGTCCGAAGAATTTATAACCACACTGTTTGTTAGCGAAGTGGACAAGCAAAATAGGCTTGCTGCATCCAAATTGGGGTGCCGGGCAAAAGGTCTTTTACACAAAATTGTTCAACAACTTCTTTTGAATTCATTACTCGCTTCCTCGCGGGCAGTGTTGAACAGCGGTGTTAAAGTGAAATAAGATGTAGACGGACATAAAACTTATTATCATTCCGCCATCCTCGAACGCAACATCCATTTTTATCTCCAACGAAATACATTTAAGCATTCTTTATGACAAACACACACAAAAAGACGGGAGTGCAAAAACAACAATGGGCCGAATCCTTAGTTTTAATTTATTCTCTTTCCGTTTGTAGACTGGACGTCATTTCATTTTGCGTTAAAGCAACACGTTTATGCTTTTATTTCTTGGACTATAAAGGATATTTCGCTTAAAGCAGTTAGACTGTGGAATCATTTCCGGAAGTCTTATATAAGTTGATCTGCGAATTTGTTTGGCTTTCTTTAACAGTTAGTTATTTGTTTAAAGTTTCGGACAGGTTGGGATGGCGGCGATAAGAACGCCCGAAGTTGTCTTGTTAGCTCTGAATTTAAGTGAATTACGGATACTGCAGTAGATGGGATCCCACTTTATAAGGTGATACTTCGTTACGACCTCCGTCTGCTCGAATCAAAGTTTTGCGAGTTGAAAACTTTGAAATATAATGCGAAATTGCGGCGTGGTAATAAAGGCAGGCTGTTGTTTATGTACGCCATCAAATGAAGATAGCACCGGCTTTACATCCCGGGCTTAAGTTAGTGTCATTGTTTTGTAACTTACAAGTCTAAGCGACATTTCACAACGGAGCTTCGCTTTAACATTCATGAATATCATTAAACCTCCCCCTGTTTTGAATATTGTGAACCTCTTTCCAAACGAACTTTACCCGAGTCTTGTTTACGCTTATTGCCTTTTAGGTAGCTGCTACTTTTCGGCGAGTTCGAGTCCATTATAATATTGGAAATAGACATTGCCAAACGGTTCCCGAAGGAGCTACGTTAAAAGAACAATCCGACGTTCGAAGGCAATAAGCTTCTATTTGAGAAAGTCCCAAACGATTTGCTCTTAAAACAGACCACCTCGATCGTAACCAACATGCAAAGCGTCGCATTTAAAAAGGAGGAAGGAATAGACTAGATGTAAGCAAACAAGGAAACTGTCTAGGAGCGAGCTTTCTTTAAATCGCCCGAAACAAGTTTCCTATATATATATTATTTAAGTGATACTTGAAGCGTGTTCTTTATTGTTAGGAATTTGAATGTTGTATTCCACAGCGCAAATATTAATGAACGTGTCATAATTTCAAATTATTATGATTAATGATTTAATATCCTTAATATTAGCTATTTAGTTTTGAAGTTATTTCCAGTGTACATGAACTGTAATGTTGTCAATGCTTAAAATAAAAATCTATGTGAGTTTTAAAGTCGCCGTCGATACAGCCGAGTTGGTAGACCGCGAAACAGCCCGCCTTGGAACACTTGGCAGCGGTCGCCTATTCGAAAAATAAAATGCAGGCAACAGTTTGTTGTGTCAAGTCGTACATGCTCGTGCAACTAAAAAGAATTACAGAAAGTGTATTCGAGAAGCGGAAATGTTCCTGCATCTGGTTTTAAAATATATCTAGACGCTCAGTTCATTGCTTCAGATACTAGTAGACCTATATTAAACCAGACTTATTACGCGAGTAGTTGGGATTAAATATATAAATAATTTCGTTTTCTTATTGTACCTTTAATTTAGATACTATGTGAGCCAGTTGAAATCATGTCACTCATCAAAGTTGATTCGAATGGAAAGTTCGTTTATATGAAATGGTAACGTAAAGAGCGTTAACGCTTCAACAATTCCGAACATAATTACGAACGTATTTTAAATTTAAAAGTTTCACATGCAAAATTCAGACATATTTCAACGGCCCAACAGTTCGTTGGTCCTTTAAATAAATTGGCCGTTCAACTTGATATTCGCTGAAATTCCACTTTGACCCCTTTGGGGACAATTTTGACAAATAGTTGTCGGACTAATAAATTTTCATTGAAACCCCGATAACTTTCCTCGCGTCAGCCGAGTTCCGAATTGGAACATTTGAGAGAGTTAGTTTAACTTAATTAAGAGTTGAATTTGTCGTCTTAAGTATAATTATAACTCTTTAAGTCTGTCTCTGACGTCTTCATTAACATTATTATTCTCATGTGTACTTATTTGATTCTCCGTATTTTGTCTTTCTTATGGCTACGTTCCCTAGTTAATATTACATACATGAGTAATGTTATATTAATTATATTTTTCTCAAACGTAGATGAACGGAGATTCGCTTGCTGTTCCATATTCATGAAATGCTGATGACGATATGATGCCGAGCTACTTAGTATGTGATGAGATCTACATGCATGATTCAGCTAATTTAAGCATTGGATATGATACAGATCTTGTAACAAATTACGTTTGTCAGTGTATTATCATATCACTTTTTAATTTTCAAAACACTTTAAACATTTTTTTAAAGCACAATTTTTGATATAGAGTATGTTTATATTTTCTCATATTCTCGTTTTCGAATACTAGTAGCAACATAAGTATCTAATACATGTAATATTACCTACAATGAATCTGAAGACACGTTTCATTTGATACACACATAATTATATTTTTCGTTGATAAAAAATTGTCCGGCTGTTGTTAAAAGCGCTGAATTTATTTCTAATACCTATATCAGCGTCTGCAACGTCAGTTGTTGAAGTAGTGGGAGCTTCATTATGTCACACGTCAGCCTTAAATAATTTCGCATTAGCACGCAACATGCCATCTATTTAAACTTCTTTGTCAAGAGTTGGTTACATTTCAATAATAAAAATTGTAGCAATGTAGCAACTGTTCACGTGTGTAATAAGTTCAAGGCTGTACTTAAAGTTTTGCATAATTACAAACACTTATGTGTAAACGTGTTCTCGCATGTTGATGCTATCATTCGCATTGTTTTTTCAAGCTACGTTGAAGACGTTACACATAGCGTGTGACTGTTGGGTTTTAAATGTCTGTATACGAATCAGTTGTCTTTTAACTATATCTTCTTCAAATTACATTTTTAAAAATTCTCTCCTTGGACTGAGCAATACCAATTTGCTAAAACTTATTTATAAGTACTGAAAACTACCAATAGGCTTTGCATCTCCTAAAACAAATTTTCCATAGATACTCATACCACTCCATTAAATCGTATCCAAGCAGCAAGCGTTCCGGGTTTGCTCCATATACAACCTTTTGGTCTCTCTCGCTAATAATGTCTGGATTGTGTGTGCATTGCTTTACCGGTAACATAATTATGAGGAGATTGAATCTCGGGTGGCGTGCTCCCTTATGTAAATTATTACGTATTTTTTGCACTCGCCTTTATCGAGTTTTAAAGCCTTGGCTTCATAATTACACAGTGTGAAATCGGGCTAAGTAATTATATTATAGTCTGTATCGTATATAGGTATTTAACATGGTTTATAATTATACAGTAGTCGCTAATTACATACATTTTGGGTGTAGGTATACATATATAATACCAATATATTGCATTAAATATTCACCAAACGTTTGAAAGTTATTTTTCGCGTTTTGTTAGTTTTCGCATTTTGTACTAAAAATGCCAGTATATTATTGTTTAAATTCTATTATTTGCTTTAATATGCGTACGTACATAGGAGAGTTGTCCAAGTAGCTATTCTTGTTGTTTTTGGAAAATAGTTGTTAATTTAACATTAAAGTTATATGTGAAAATTACCTATGAGATATATTTATATAATAGCAGAACCTAGTTGGAAATAGTTCTTAAATAGGTAATTATCAAGGCACACCACTGTGTAAACGAGTTTTCAAAAATCATAAATTTCGTGTTAAATGATGTTATCTAAACATTTACCATCATAGAAAGTTTCATCACGGAGGTACATACATATAACAAATAATTTTGCAATGGACGTCATGCTTTTTTTAATTCCCCATATTTCCTACATATTTCAACGGGGTTCTATCATATCATAACTTAATTTATTGTGTCATACACGAAGCCTTAGAAGAACATATTTTGAGACTAAAAATAAATATTCATACAAAATGTTCCTTAAATATGAGAGTGACTTAAAATTTTCATTAAATTGGAACTTGAAATTTTAACTTCAAAATTCTAACGTGCTATCTTAAAGTAGTTCTAAACTTAAACTCGAGTTTCATCTACACGTTTAATAGTGCAGTGTTTTGGGTGGCTCCAAGTTTTCATATTGAGACCGCCCGCCTAACATCAGCTTGGTCTTGGACGGAGAAATTTTTCCGACTAAAATTTAAAATTCAAAAAATCGACTACGACTAAATTCAGGAGGACTATCTCACCTCTCCCTCTGTGCCTCTGTTATTAGTAGGCTATAATCATTGATAGTTTAAGGAATTTTAATTTTTTTATTGTAATATCTCAGACTGATTATTTTGTAATAAAATTACAAGATGGCTTTATTGTTATTTTCCGAACTTTGATTTAAAAATTTTTTTTTTCACAGTTATAATTTTTATAACTGTGGATAAAAAAAATATGTTACGTGTAATGTATTACATACATACATTGGTTAACAAATATAATTTAATTTTCACAAACATTTAAGCAACAAATTCGCGGCCTTATCGCTACTGATATATCTGGAATAGAAAGAGTCGTGACAAAAAAATTACCTTGACATTGCACGTACAGCCAACAAAAACGACTATCGCGGAAAAAAATCCGTGAACAAAAGTGACTAAAAATGTTTAAATTGAAACTGCAAAAAAATTTTCAGCCACAACTTTTCGATTTTTAAACTATTAGAAAAAGTTCGTATAGCGGCAAAATACAAAAAGTGTTCATTTCAATATGGATTAACGGTCGGTTTCAATTACAACGCGGAAATTTGTTGTTGCCGGCTTATAGATAAACCTTATTCACAATCGCTCAATAAGTGTTGTACCTGTTAAATTTTTTCTCCCGTTCTGTTACCTTTTCAATACATTAAGGGGGAAGAAGACAAAAGACGTGCAACTAAAATGCTATTGGAACTTAACGAGTGAGAAGACTATTGTTGTAAGTTCTCGAATACTTAAATGTGGAGAATCTGTACGCATTTAACTCTGTCCTATGGTTTTGTCTAGCGTTTTTTCAACAAATGGTACTGAAATTGTGAGTTCACTCTGGGCCTATATTGCCGAACTGTATATTCGAAAGAAACCTATCACACAAGAATAAAGAAGCAAGCTCTTGGCTAACTTCCAACCAAAAGAGCAGAAATCTAACTTTGCATCTGGAAGTAATAGAAATAATGCACGCCACCTTTAAGTTTCAACGGCTGAAGAACAAAAGATTGTCGAAAATCTTGAAGATCTTTACAAAGGATGAATGATGTTGCTGAACTGTCAACTAATAGCGGTAAACATATCGCTAGATTCCGAAAAAAGCTATATAAATTTATAAATAAATTTTACCATAATTTAATGATGTTCCTATTCTATCTAAAACAAAGCTCGTTATAACGAGATTATCAAATGAATTAAATGCATTAATATTTATACACAAAACACCTTACAAAAGGACAGACAAATATTTTGTTTTGTCGCTACAGGGACTAATATGTTGCCTTGGCAGCGCAACTTTGTTTCTGTACACAAGTACCATCAGCAAAAACTTGTAGAACACAACATGTATTTTATTCTACTGAATATATTCTGAACAGTTCCGAGAACAAATATAAATTTATAGTTAGTTGTTGAAATTACTTCTAGATATTAATCATGGAAATTGACATAATATAGGAGGTCATAAAAAAAAAATAAAACTATAAAGTGTCTTATTCAATTTGATATACTGAGTTTCATAAATCTATGATAAAGATATTTGATTCGTGATATATGATTCGTGTAAGTATCTAGAACGTTTCGTATCAAGGATACAAAGTGGGTACTTTATAATAATATATTCTTAATGTAAACGAAATAGATATGCTAACGGTACCTCGCGTTTATGTTAAGAGCAAACTGAGTATTTACGTAGAATCCAGACGGTAGGATCAACAGTCTTACAATGTTTTATGAGGTAGAAAATTTGAACTCCATCCTATACTTTGCTCTATGTTAATAAAGCTATTTATTACGTATGTAAAACTCTAGGATTTGAACACTTGAAATTCGAAACGAGCAAAAGTTTTCCTTTAGCGTCGAAGTCAATAGAACTATAGAATAAAAGTAGCACGTAGTGACTAATAATCCGCCATTATTGTTCACATGCAAAAGAGCTTAAGTTATAAATCCTATCAAGCTTTATAAGCAAATCTATTATATGTTCAGGCCTATAACCCAATTTTGTGATCATATCGGTTGCACTTCACTACGTGAATTAAATTAAATGACAAAAGTTACCTATACTACCACTAGTTAAACTATTAATAGTCACTTACCTTAGCGGTCTCACTGAACAAACACAAGAAAAACTTCCAAGTTAAACAGAACTCATATACAAAGTAGAATCGCGGTGTCTGCACTTAAATGTTTGTTCGCAGCGTTAATCTGCTCCGGCGTCTGCAATAATGACAATGCAAATTGCACTGCCACTGCTCGCCTTCTTTACATCCACAAGTTCGTTCATGGCCGCAAGTGGAAGTTTAATGGGAACACTTGAAAGAATTGGTTATTGCCACGGAGTTTTCTACTTTTGGTAAATCTTACCTCTTGCTTTGTTGCACCATTGTCGTCATTGGGTTTCGATTTTAGTGTAAAATAAAAGATTTTTATCGAAGTATTTCTTTTAATCAGTGTTACTTATTAGTGTATTGTGAAATTTTCTTCAATAACTTGACTATAAGCAAAAAAAAAAAATTATTAAATTCTTGTTAGGCTCTTATGCCTTTTATTATCTACATTATTTAATTTTATATATTTACTCATTAGGTATTAATTGTTTGAATCGACTGAGTAGTATTAAACCAGTCATAAAGGTGATAAAATGACTACATAATTTTATTAAATATACAAACGAAAACAACGCGTCGCTCTGCGAAAGAACATTGTAAGGTCATGTAATAAAACAGTTTCTGTCCATTAGACATTCACTCTTTTACAGAATAAACATAATTCATTTGAAACGTGGACAAGCTTTACACAATTTATGACCGTACGTAGCATAATATAAACGAAATAATTTATGTTTCAAAATAAAATCTATAAAGACGAGAGACCCGAGGTGGATGCGCCCATAAACGTAAGCTCAGACGGACTCTATTATATTTTTACATAGACATAAATTGAATGTAAAGAGTACTACTACCTCCTCAAAGTCAATAGCTTTTTGATTCAAATCAAACATTTGAGTAAAATCTTTTCAACTATCGTAAAGATGGTCATAAGAATATAGATTTGTCTGATTGTTGAAATCACTGGACAAGAATCTGCATTACGAGTATATAGCTGAAATAAAATTTTAGTAGTTCAGTCAGACGACGGTCAGTACAAAGTTAGTGCAGCTTTTATTAAATTATGAGTTATTTTACTGGACGTTTCAAAGGATAACAACGTGTATATCGCTCTTTCGATAACTTTATTGAATGTTTCGTTACAAAGTTTAGCTTTTACTGATATTGGTGTATTAAAAGATTCGACATCACTTTTGCCATGGCAGTAAAATATGTCCGTACTTTTATAAGATTTTAAATGGCACTTCTAAAAGAAGTTTGTCAAAATAATATGTTCCTAAACCAAATTTGATTAGCGAGGAAATTTTGACGTTTTAAATTAAGTAATCGCTGTAATCCAAAATTTAGTCCACGGAAAAATTTAAAGCCCTCCGGGTTATTCATTCGAAGGCTATATCAAAAACCTTGTACGCTTTAAAACAATACCTCAAAAACAATGCTTTCTGGAGCTTACGGATATTCAATAACCGTGGTCTTATCATTAACAATTCTAAGGTCATCACTCGTGCAAGTCAAGTTCCAGGGTTTGATCTACGCAACGATACAGGATTCAATAAATACTGCGTGGTGGGGCATAAAAAAATCACCTATTGCCAGTCCGCACACATCGACACGTTACGTGACGTGTTTACTAAGCGTACACACAGACACGTTATACGTAATTTTGATATTCTGCCTACGTGGGTTGAACCTCTCGGAATAAATTTACAATAGTCTTTTAATCGGCTCTTTGCATTTCATTGGCTTCGTGACTGTTTGTTTTATTTTTCCTTATTAGATTTTTTACGTACATCTAAATATGGTCGCTTATCGTTTGTTATCATTCATCACAGTATCATCAAGTTTTTTCTTTATTTTTATATAAGGACAAAGTAACGTTTGATGTTATAAAAATTAATACGACTACCAGGATGTTAAATTTATATTATATATTATTTTAATTTAACATATATAGTATTCAGGGTAACCGTTGATTACTGCAATTTATTAATTTGTTGCACATTTCAAGATTCGCGTTTGAGTTTTTCTTTAACTAGAAACTTGTTTGTCATTACCGCTATGCCATTAATTTTTCTCTTTATAGAAGTGGTAACATTTATATCCGTCATCGATTCTCTTTTTATATCAAAAGGGTAATAAGCAATGCATTCATATTATTTACCTTAGCACATTAATTTTCATTTACCTGTTTCTCTGTTTTATTTTTCATCATTAAATAATATACTGCTAACCACATTTGGATTTTTTTTAATTAATTACAAAAGTATGCGACGTGATGATTAGTATTAATACCTACTCGCCTACTAGTCTACAATGATAATACTTATGTTGACATATGTAACGTTCTTTACAATTTAATTAACAATCCACGTCAGTCTCTCATATTTATACTAAACATTATATTTTATGCTAAATAATAACATTATGGGCTGTACGTATCTTAGATATTAAAGGTCTTACATGCTTTAAACGATTACGGAAACCGCATTAGACACATGTTTTATTTCATTTTGTATTCTGTACGCAATTGACCTGTCTTTTACATCGCTACTCTATGACAACCTTCGAAGCTCGGCAAGTCGACCGCTCGACTCGAATACATTATAATACAGGAAATCACAAGCCAGTCTAGTATTCAATTTATCTTACAAAAATCATAAATTCGCTGTAATGATATTTTGAATCCTCCATATTAAGATTATCGTTGTTTGTTTTATATTATTTTTTTCATAACTTATTGCTTTGGAATCTTAAAGTTCGTGGGAGGAAGAGCTTAACACATTATTAACGTCTATTCAAGCTTAGACATGCTATATTGGTTAATGACAACATTAAATCCACTTCCTTCAGAATGGATAATTATTAACTAAATATGTACCTACAAAGATTCACAGATAACTAAAGTTCAGAAAATTAAAGTAAAATACATATATAACATCAAATCTTAAATAAATATTTATACTCCATTAAGGCTTCATAAATAAAAACTAAAAAAAAAGTTCGATTTCCATTTGACCTCCAGAAACATACCTTCAAGTAATTGTAATGGAATTGAGATCTCGGTTTGATTTAATGTAGGCAATCACTAAGCAATCGTCGAATTCGTTGACCTTAAGGCTGCTCAAGTAAATGAAATAACTCCTCGATGTTAGGAACATGCCGCCGAATTACAAGTTTCGCGAGTAAATGATAAAAAAATTACTGTTGTATCACCTTTAGAAACTGTCGCTACAGTACAACTAGGATCCATGTTTACTAAATGAGGGCCATAAGTGTCTGATTTCTTTAATTTTTAGTATCTATTTATTATACCATTATATAGTCAGATCGCTTACCCACACACTGTGGTACCTTCGATGCCGTGTTCAAATATTCCCGTCTATAAATTGACTTCATTCATCTGTTTCAGAATTAGTTGTTGGGCTACTTGTATATTTTGCTTTCTTAGAATCGAGTTAAATTAGATTAACGAGTAATTGTTATTAAGATTTGTTTGTTTGTTTTTGAAATTGGATTTTCAATGTTTTTAATTAGTTTGTGTTCATCGTCTTATTGTTTGTTCATATTTATTTTAATATAAATTTTCGCAATACAATGTATTAATTTAATCACAGTCTCCCAAAATTGGTTGTCTTAGTCCATGGTGACGATCGTATGCTCTGTCAGTTCATACCATTGTTTATAGATTTTTTTACGTATTCCTATCTGCTATTTTGTACTAATCTTTCTCTATATTACATCACATAAACGTTTTAAACCTTCCAGAAGTAAGAACTGTTTAAAAGCTACCAGATTTTTGTACAAAATGCTATACTTAGCTCTTTATCTATACTGTAAACCGAACGATTTTCAACTCAATCTAGAGGGAAAGGCGCTTGAATCCAGTCGCCGTCATAAAGTTTCACCTCAGACTAAGTGGTTAATAATCGATAATTGTAATGTTTCGTTCGATTCCTGTTCTGAACACGTTTCTAACTTGACCCACTAGCAAACTGGATTATGCACTCATTACCTGCACCACTAAGTGTTCATTTACTTATCCGTATATCTAGTGGATGCATGATACGATGTTATCATAATTGTGGGGAGCGAATGAATAGCCGAAGAGTTTTTGCTTTTTTTGTTCTAGCAAACTTTTTTTATTTTTAATCTGCACACAACGTTATCATTGCCATCATTTAACACTTAAGCCGGCGTAGTGTTCCTACACTTAACACCTCTGTGTCTGCCATTTTTGTAGTATCCATAAGAGACAATCTAATATCATTAACTTTTATATGGGTATTATTAAATGTTTTCAAATTTCGACGTGTGCACGTTACATTTAGTATTAATATTTGCAAATCGACTGCAACCGCAAGCTCTGCTTTGTAATGCCACTTGTGTTTGTAATTGCATTGCATTGTAGACGACAACGATGTGGAACATCAAACTATCTAACAGTACGGAAACTCTGCAATCCCAAACAAACACCTCAAATCAAATATTAACGTGTTCCGTAACACAATACAAATACATCACCGCTTCCGAGTCTAACCCTCTTATGTCCAGCTTTGTAACTTAAAGATCATTAAGAATTTATGTCTTCTTCAGTCGTGCAAATTAAATGCGAGCGACGAAGTAGGTACGTTCTGTTCACAGAATATAAATACATTAGAGAAGTTCTTTTATCACTGTGAATTTGTAAATTGTAGGATGTGTGAAATATTATGTGATTTCTTTATTGTGTAGCAAAATGAAATATGAGTATACATAACGGTAACAGAAAAAATTACATTATATACCATTCCGAGGATCAATGTGAGTCAATATAAAATATTGGGTAAATACCATAGAAAGGAATATTTAATTCGGTGATTTCAGAAGAATTAAAGCTAAAATGAGACCTAAATTTTATAATGAGAATCTTGATAAAAGATTTCCGTGTTGTATCCTTGATATCCTTGATAAGAGAAAAACCTGTTCTTTAGATTCGCGCCACATACAACTGTATTTGCTGGGGATTCCGTTTCTGTTCCTTGTTTATCTTCTGGATTAGTTCCAAGAAGCTACAAATTCTATTCGTGAAGTAACTAAGCATTTTAAAAAGGTATTTGTGAAGTTGTACGTGCCTAGTAACATCATACCTTACGTTAATTCTTCCTCCATGTTATAAAATGGAGATTATAGCTCCTTCATTTAAGGCTATTTTAAATTTTGTACCGTATGATCCGTCTCAATCGAATAGGCAATCAATATTTTCTCTTAAATTTATCAAATTTTGAAATGATTGGCATTAAGATCATTGAATTTGGCTTGATTTACATTTAACGTTACCAGGAAGTGAGGAGGCCATGTTGTCAGATTACTTCCGTGCTACTTTGTTATGAAAATCGTGCTCTGTATATACCCTCGGGTAGAATATTATAACAATTAATAACGGTCCGGCTATAAGATGTTGTTCCTCTTTAAATTGATAAAAAATTATGTACATTTATTTTGATATTATAATTTTATTATACTTTACAGAACAAATATTGAACGGTCACAAAAAACTGGATCGACTAAGGTCCTTCATTTCACCTTCCACGACCAGCATTCGGCCATTATTTGTGAGTTGACGTAAAGCAAAAAATTGTACAACAGAGATTACCTCTCGCGAACGTGATTAGATTGGGGGTACCGTTAGCAGAATAAGAAAAATAAAGTTTAAATTTGTTTTTGAATTATCTGTGGATCAAAGCAAACATACATATTTTATTAGGTATTATAAAACTTAAATTTATGATTTTATTTAATTCTTATGAGTTCAATGTAGAAATGTGAATGATAAATAACTTTAGGGTGACTAATATACCGTGAATGCTTATGTTTGACCAAACCGGTTTTGGCACCCTATTCATAATAAAATAAACCTGCGATAGAACATATTAACCTCTTTTGCGATTTAAATGTAAACCCTCAGAAATAAGAATTAAAAATAAAAAAACCTTTACAGGTTTGTCAGTCAAACTGTTCACGACAACCATTCGGAACATAATTTGTGTGATTAGGAACGAATACATATTTCTATTCGTATACAACGTGTAACAATTGTAATGACAATAAAAACTCTCAAGCAAAACAATCAGGAGAACAAATGCATGTCGTAATCAAACAATTACATTTTATAGTCACAGTGTTCTTTATAAGTTTTGTTGACCTTACGCAACGGGCATATCAAGAACAGACCGGTCAAAATTATAAGTATAATAGTTATAAATTTTTATGCCACTATTAAATATAGCCCGGAGCGTACACTTGACCTTGGCTGTTTATCTCGACTATCGTAACCACAAAACTGGCCTATGATATCTATTATACAGGTTGTTACTTCGTAACTCGTTGTAATGCATATAATGTAACTTTGGTAATCATTATTGTACGCGATGTCGAAACTACAACTTTCTTTGTCTTTGTGAGATGAATTCGGTTCAACATCACGTAAGTTCTATTTAAATATTTTATTCTGAAATTCGCTCTTTAAGTAGGTCGTATAATTCTTAAAGTTTTATTGTATTAAAATAACATGAAAAATGTAACACGGTTAATAAATCAGTTATACGTGAAATTTTCTATATACATATTAAAATTAAAATTTCTTACATCTTGGAATAAAAATATATCCTTGGAATCTTGAGTATCGAATTAATCGAAAATACGTTAGCCTCTAGGGTTGAGCGATCTGACAAGCTCATTATGTACAGATACGATCGTATGACGTCATATGAGCATTTGTTATCGGAGGATATAAGTTCGTTGGTTTAAGTTACAAACTGTTTGTTTGAATTAAATTTCATATAAACCTAATTAATTTTTACTATACCAATAACAGTGTAATGATTAATTTCTTCTAAGGGAATATCCGATCCAATATTAAAGTCTCGAAAACCTCTTTTAATCCCGAAATAGAAAACGAAACGTCCACAAGAGTGTAACACAACATCGAAAGGTCCTTTAAAGTAATGAACTGAACCCGACGAAACAACGATAAATATCAAATTATTGCTCCAGATCCCGTGGCTTCGAAATCCCACGTTCTTTCTTTAAATAAGAAAGTAGCCCAACAACAATAAAATCCGCAACATTACCATCAACAGAAAGAAATTAACATGATACTAATCTGCTGCCAATACGAAAACGTTTCAAGGGTGTCAAAGTTCGAGAGAAATTCGAGTTGCAAGATGAATAGGCACAACTGACCCCAAATTCAAATCGACAATGTAACAACACTATTGGCAGAATTTATCGCCCGCACACGCTTAAGGAACCAACGCGTGTTGTACTCGACTTGTGCCGATGGAACCGGTAAATTACAAGCGAACAAGGATCTCCTCGCTGGAGAAATAATTTGAATAATGGAAATGTGCTTAGAGATAGCTGCTTCCCACATTGTTGATGGACCATTCATATCTAAGAGCGACAATCGCTTAGTTGATCGGCAAAAAGATTTGTGGTTGCACTCGTCTATACGATATACGATTGTTGCGAGACGGTTTTTTTTTTGTTTTTAATGTCCTCTCGTGTTATTATCATCCTGTAATCAGATTTCCTCGCTCGCCACTGGTAACTTGAAGTGAAGCGAGTCCCTTAAACAGTCACGAGTCAGGAGGCCTTTTCTAAAGATATGTCAATTTGACCCCTTTTCGCCATAATCGTCTATTCATGTGAGCACATGACGTGAATGCCAACTAGCCCTACATCATGGATGCAGATTATCTATGCACGTTCATAACACGATGGGAATATGTATTGGTGGTTTCGTTGTTTCTCTAGATGTAGAAGTACGAAAAAGGGAAGTTGAGGTTAGAAAGTATGTGATAGTTTTCTTAATGCAAGCAAGAGAAAGGTTTGATATATGGGTTTGGTAAGCCCGGCTACCTATAATCGATTCCTTATATAAAGACAAAAATATATTTAAAGATTTTATTAGTAGTTATAATCCGTTAAATTCTTTGAAGCTATTGCAGAAGTTTCATATGCAGAAGAGCAAACATGAAATTCTTGTGCCCTTTAGTATTCATTTATAAGTTTACCTTCACATTAACGCATTTGCAGATGTACACTTATTAATCAAAAGTCATATTCTTATATCGCTAATCTATAAGATCCACGGAAGG
>DWDT01000904.1:0-17966 GCA_018245595.1 Microceris scylla | reverse complement strand
CATACATACATATGTGTATCCAAGACAAAAATACATTATGTATTAAACTTACTATTTGTTTGAAAATCGGCCGACCGTTAATACCTCATCGTCTTACAGCTATTACTGTGGAGCCTTTAAAAGAATCGAACGAGTATATTTTACAGTAGTTTTTATGGAATTTTCATACCGGTAACAAGTATTTTAAATTGACGTGCTCAGAGTACTGGTTCGTTGTTACAACTACTGAAAAGACTACAAGATCAATTTATATTGTAGGTGTAATTGTGAGTTTAGACGTGTTTAAAAATATCAGTTATCATTTCGTTTATTTTACGATGCATATTTAAGAGTTATATGCATAATTGCATATTTAAGAGTTATATGCATAGTTATATGCATAATTATAAGTTCAATTAATTACTTATAATTTATCTCTTCGGCAACGACTTTGTTGGTCCAATGTTTATTGAGTTGACCAGTTTCATTATTAACATACATAGATATAAATAAAACTTACATTTATATTGACCGAAGTAAGAACCGAACTCATGACCCCGGTGAAATCAATCAAGCACACTCATCACAAGATGGAAAAGCCAGTCGCTTTTAGCTTATAGCAAGTGGTATGACGAGTACTTTCGGTGAATCCAGATAATGCTAATAATCTTTCGGCCAAGATTACTTTAATTATTTCCACTTGACGTTTCATTAAATATTTTTTTGAATCAATGAATACATGATTAATATGAAACTCAACTGTCAGTATGCTTAATATATCAACATCCTGAAACAACATACTCGTATACAAAAAAAAGATGATCAACAAAAATAACAAAATTTTTTATTTTAAAGAAGTAATAAAAGAAGCCAGCAGTTTAAAGTGGGCACTACTGCTCATGTACTTATACAGATAATCGACTTCCGGACTGTAATAATAGGACTGTTAATGTCAGTCCAGGCAGTATCATCACTTATTATAAATAATTAATTAACACAATACGTTGCCTCGTTGGTCGTGTTGGTTGCAAGTGCGACTGCCGATCGGGAGGTCCCGGGTTCGAATCCCGGGTCCTGGATTAAGACCCTTTCCCTTTACAGTTTATTTTTAAGGCTCTAACTATAAAAAAAATACATATTGTATAAGAGTATTATTTAAAGTTCTCCATAATCTCCTACAAAGCGTGTTAAGTTCGTCAGCCCGCGTTTGACCAGGGTGGCGGCCTATGGTTTTACCCTACTCAGTCTGAGTCGAGACCCGTGTCCAAAAGAAGAACGATAAAGGGCTTTATGATGATGTATGTATACCAATAAAGGAACAATTGAGAAGGGGTGTGTTTAAATCCTTTAATTTACCATGGTACGAATAAAACAAGAAACATTAGTAGGTATTTGCTCCTCAGGGGAATAATGTTCAGTCTCAAAAGAACGTTTAACGAAATTTGCAAAAAAGGTCGTAGTTTGTATTTAATTTTTGGAATAAATTCCAGCGGAATAACATTTTTCTAAAACAAAAGGCTGATTGATTCGTCATATGAAAAGTTGCGAGCATTTTAAATATTAAAATCGAAAATTTGTAAATTGGAATTTTCATATTTTTGAACAGCTAAAACTGTGGAAAATAGTTCCATTATCGTTTTATAACTGTTATCCAAAACAAACTATTGTTCTGTACAAAAATTTTCCCAAAACAACAACAAAGGATAACATCGATATTTTAATAACGGACGAACAGCGGATAAAAGGATAACAATCAAATCAGTTTATCTGTCGCGGCATTGAACAGCGAATATTATGAAGCTTTGTGTATAAAATGGATTTCATAAACGCTTATATAAAGTTATGATCATATCTACTGTCCGGGCTTTACCTGCTACTGAGCTTTAAATATTAAGCTAAAGTGCATTTCTGATACGTCGTGTGAGATTTGAATATCCAATAATTTTAAGATATATTATGAATTATGCTCAATATTATGTTGGATTCAGGTGCCGAGAAAAATCTGCTCTCATATCGTGACCTAATAGATCAGAAACTGGATGACAGAGGAATCAAATATGTCCAAAACCAGTGTGCGAGATCGATGAGGGTGAGATAAAAAAAACACTTCGGGTTTGTTAAGGCACAAGTATTAGGCACTCACTGCTGTTAGTCTACCTCGGAATGGAGCTGGTGTGACAGTAATATAATGATGCTAATGAAACGTCTTTTACTATTAAGGCGTAACGAAATTGTGTGACAAATGTACGAGACTTGTCTATAGTATTCTCTAAGGCCAATAAACTAATCTAATCAGTATTTGGTCAGCGCTCTTGATTATAATTATAAGATTTTGCCTTCTACGGGAAAGATCAAAGCACTTTAAAAAAAATTCGTACTCGCCCAAATTAGTTCACAAAATCAAAAATAATTCACATGATTAAAATCTAAGAGGAAATCCTGAAACAAAGCGGCTTCCGTCAGGCAGGCCGGGCGGTTATAAGACTGTTATTGGGCTAATCAGATAGCGACCGGAAAGTTCCGGATAGCCGCCAATAAATTTGAAACTTTCTCCCTTTATACGCCTTATCTACCCGAACTCGTTGCGTTTCACTTTTTTTCTCGGCATTTTGTTATGTTCTAAGTTAAAATAAGTATTTCATATAGCAGGAATAATTGACATATATTTCTGTTATAATCGACCCATTATAATTCCACTGTTGGAATATGGGTCTCCTCTCGTGTTGAGAGGGTTAAGGCCATAGTTTACCTCGCTGGCTAGTAATATAACATAGTGCGCTAATACTACATTTCACCGGCATGGCAGCTTATGGCCTTAACCATTGTTAATTCTGAAAAAACACCTGTGTCCAACATGTGTGTATTAAAGGGTTAATTCTGAAGTCGGTGATGTTGATTTTGGTGATGGTAAAATTAGTGGTAGTGGATGGATTAGAATTCGGCATTACACTTCACACGTCCTAAACTCAAATCCTGACACCGCATCTACAAAACCAAGTTACATAATATGTCTATTTTAAGATTATACCTAATATCAGCGGCTGCGGCAGTGAAAAGACCAGCGCATTTGGAGTTTCGCATAATTATCGATAAGTTATTTAAAGTTTGCCAACCCGTGTCTCCAGCGTGATAAGCCAAGGTAACTTAACTCATATAATTCTGAGAGGAGACTTATCATTATTAATAGAATGATGAGAGCATATATGCAAACCTTGAACAAATAACGAAGAGTCGTAGGTAAAAACTATATCCAACCAAATGTAAAAACAAATTGTCCGTTATTTTTACAATTCCCTTTTCAAAACGCTTTGAGACTTACAAAACCATTGATGAAAAAGATACTCGTACGTACGTATACGCGAGTAAAACTATTTTAATATCGACATTTTTTTGTATACACTTACAATTTTAATATAATCGACATCTGTTGGTTGGATATGATATTAAATTTATTCCGCTACGAACTGCACAATACCCCCTACAAAGCTGATTCACAAATAAACTTTGTTATTTTCAGCGATATCTGGTGCAATTCCAATATGGGACTCTCCATATATGACCGTTGAAAAATGCACAAAAATATGTTAAGAGTTAATCCTATTTTACATTCTCATCTTCACAACAATATATACTCTTTATTTTATCTTCAAACTAACACTTGTGTATACTACCAAAAACAAAGTATTTACTACCGTGAATAAGGTATCTTTGGAACACGCCAAATGTTCGTATACGTTCGTGTACATTCGCAGGAAACATCATAGTCAAATTCGTGTACACCCTAACAAACAGATTCTGAGTTAATCCAGTTCGATATCCACAGTAATCTGAGCACGTCCCCTGTTTTTGTTGTACGATCCACGAGACTATGATAAATTATTGCAGCCTCGCATCGTGAACCCCAGTGTCTAATATGTCGTCTGTAACATTAGCTTGTGGAGTGTGAAATGAGATTTTTCCACTCAGAGATTGCTGGAAACGATGAATTATGCTTACGTTGACACATCAGCTTGATTCCTTGGAAATTAGCATTTCCTGGCAACGCGCTGGCAATTTCTCTCGTGTTGCACGTATCCATAGATAAAAGTAACCACTGACATTTTATTACTTTAATTGAAGAAATATTGGGTAGGTAAGAATTCAGTATTCTTCTGTAGAATAGTCTCAAATTCTGACGCGTATCGCTTCTTAAAACAAATTTCATTTCAAGCATTCACGTCACTTACTTTAACGCTGAAAGAAATAATCCTGAGAAAATCTGGCACACCTTAAATTTCTTCGGTATATTCTCTAAGACGTGTGAAGGCTGCCAAAGATGTGGAAAAATGATTAACATCTGACAAAATTATTAATAATAATAATGATGAAATCAAACATTAGCTAATCAATGAATCACAAGTCTAAAAAACCCATGTACATTTTTGAAGGCTGTGATAAATGTAGATGAAACACATTGGCTCTGAAAAAATGGAGATTATTAGGCTTGGTAGTGTTTGCCTACCTCATAATGGAAGTGATGGCCATTATAGTAAAGAACAGTAAAGTACATTACAGTACCATAATACTAAAGAAAAACATTACATTCCAGAAATTTTTTTGGAAAATTCTCAAAGATGCGGGTCGTCATCTAACCCGTACTTGACAACTTGGCTGTATTTAACGGTAAACCTGAAAAACAATTAGCATCTAACAGAGATACCAAATAAAGTGACTGTGATGAAAACGATACCTAGATCCATTGATTCTTATTTAACTGTCTTTAAATCCTTTTCCAATTCCAAAACGTTACCAATTCCAAGACGTTCCAAGTCCAAATTACGATTAGACAATTCAGGATACTTTTCCAAAAATTGCAAACTGCTATTATGATCTTGATAAAGTTCAGAAATGACTTAGCAATAATGTTATTATATCTATTGACCTTTATAAAACAGATAGGTTACCCGATTATTGGTAAAATGATCTTATCACGAGGCTCCCTCGGGAACTGTGAGTTCGTTTGTACATTGGCTTTAACTCGGTAAAAAAGTAATTTCGAGTCCCTCGTAGAGTGCTACTAGATTATTACATCTGCTTCTCCTTTGTAGGTCGATTGCTGTGTCATCACTGTCGATGTGAAGCTTAGATCTTAAGCGTAATCTGAGGTCGCGAAGGACATTTGCAACTGATTGTACCAAATCTCCCACAAAAAAAAAGAAATTTTGTTAGAAATGGTAACTCAAAATAATTGAGCTGATTTTTAAAATTTTAGTATGGAGAAAGTTTAAACAGAAGAAAAGGACATTTATTACTTGTAATTGATTTCAATTTTGCATTTATTTATTTTTGTCACTTTCCTGTCTTCATTATTATATACTCCTTGCCCCTGTCTCACTATCACTCTATATACCCCACTCCTAAGAATGTGGTCGTCTGGAAGAAATCGCGTATTAGCTATAAGACCGTCAATTGTATTGTCGTGTACTTGTTTTTCTTGATAACATTTCTTGTGTGTGGTGTACAATAAAGTGTATTATTAATATGAAATCCTTACATGAATTAAATAAAGAATAAACACATGCGTGCTAATATTTTTAGGTTCCACTCGAAGTACGAAATAAAAAAGGAGAGATGCAGAGGTTGAAGAGGCTGAAAATGCTTTGATGAACAAATTTTTCATATTTGAATATATTTTTTGTTCGCATGTGACATTAACATTTTTTGTCTATTTTCAGCTCTTTATATCTATGGTTCTACTGATGGGCCTACTACATTTCAGTGTGAAGTAAGAAGTGGCCATGTACAACCTACCTTTTATATTTTTCTTTGTCATTAATATGTGCACATTACTAAAATAATAAGAAACATACTATGCCAAGTTGAGGAGTTAGCGTAGACCTTATGTTTCTTTTAATTTAGTTATGTTTCTGTTTACTTGGTTATGTTTCTGTTTAAACGTTAATTCCTTATTATATGTATGAGTTTAACAATAAGATCACGTCGCAGTTTGTGTATGTATGTATTTTATTGTATTTTGTACTGTAATTTATTGTATTGTATTGTATTGTATGTTAGAACCGATTAGGTAGAGAACAAATACTTATGCACTTCGTGCAAATATTACTTTCAGTTGGGATGCGAGCCCATAATCCCCGGTTCAACATTCAGTTACGCGAACCACTGTACCAAGATAGAACTAGTCCTACCATATCTGTATAAGATAACAATTATGTAGGTACCATCTGACGTAGTGATGTAGCAGTACTTTAAATAATTACCCTACAAACCTCCACCCTACATCAACGCTGTACAAATAACATAGTCCCTTAGAATTCCAGTCCACAATACCAAACATATTAAACTATATTATGTTTCTCATCCCAGCCTAATTAATGTTACACTTGACAGTTATAACGCCAATCAGAACTCGAATGGTGTCTGATACGAGGCTAAATACAACACCATTATTAAATTACAATTTAATCCTGTTTCGACAATATCGCTAATAGAATTTCACGATGTGTATTCAGATAAAGCAGTCTATGTGCGAGCGATCTCCCGCCATCTAATGTTGTACGAGTAGATGCGACAGCTGATACAACTGTCTTTGTGTCCGTCGGATACTGTATTTATGTGGCAAGGCTTTCAGATAGTTGTTTCAGATAGAAATTATTGAACTCTAAGCAGAAAGCATCATGGTATATTGTTTTCAGATTTAGCAGACTGAAAGGCAGTAGTTGACCAGCAGTAGACATATGTAATCTCTCTTAAGGTGTAACAATTTGTTTTACATATTTATATATTATCACGCTAGGGTCACGTCCCCGTCACGGGGTAAAAAGAGAACGTCGTCGTCATCGTCATCAGCCTATTTCAGTTCACTGCTTGACATAGTGCCCCCAATGAGCGATATCGCGCCCTGTCCTCGGCTTGTCGCATCCAGCATCTGCCTACAGCCTTTTACGGACAGCCTGTTACAGCCTGCCTACAGACCAAACGGCACCCTACACTACGTTTGCTGAGTCGTGGTGTCCACTCCAGAACACGTCTACTTCACCAGTTGTCGGTTCTTCAGCAGATATGCCCAGCCCATTGCCACTTCAGCAATCCTTTGAACTTTGTCGGTAACCTTGGTTCTCTGTCAAATAGTATCATTTCTAATCATAAGATCAGAGGAAAAAGAGAACACCGAGGTATAAATACCTCTATCATTACAAACGGAGTCCTTGTACATTACACTATTTGTTGACTCCTTCATTGTCCCGCACGTAACCTGCTTGGTCAAGATGAACTCTTGGTTTTTCTCGGAGTCTACTCGTACTTCTATCAACATTGGCATGGTATATTCGTGATAGAGTTGTAAAATGGGAAATAATACGTCCAGTATTGTGTTGCTCACAATTATTGGTTATTGGATACATTTGCACAATTCTAATAACATTGGCTAACCGCTATTAATCCAATTTTGTGCTAACTCCGTTGATTATTACATTTCCAAATCAGTACATCGGATATACATAAATAAATCATTCGCTAACGTCATAATTTCTCATTGAGCTTTGTTATCTGCAATTGACCTTTATGTAAATCTACATTTGTGAATTAAAGTTGCATAATGACCTTTAGATAAATTCACATCAAACTACATAGATACAAGCCTATACAATTATTTAATGGCAAAAGAAAACAGGAAAACAATTAAACAGACCTCAAGGCTGACTAAATACGAAAAATGACACGTTGGAATTACAGTTATCTTACAGTCATCCACTAACTGACCATATTAATGTAATAACAGTCAGTTAATTTAAAAAAAATGTCGGTTGTCGCTCGAGTGACCGACAACCGATGGGGAAGAGAGGCCATCGAGTGGCGACCACGTCTCCGTAAAAGGAGCGGAGGTCTGCCTCCTACCAGATGGTCTGACGACCTGAAGAAGGCAGCGGGAAGTTGCTGGATTCGGAAGCCCCAGGATTGGAAAGAATGGCACCGATTAGGCGAGGCCTTTGTCCAGCAGTGGACATCTAGAGGCTGACGATAATGATGATGAAAAATTTAAAAAAAAGTCAATCTGAACACACCCTATTTTGTGTCGTACAACAATATTGCCTTTCATTAAAAGTACTTATAAACTACTAGCAAAACTAAAGAAGATCCCTATTTAAAAGTACTAAGGAGGTGGTGCTTTACGGTCGGTCGCTCAATGAAGAGACTTTGATAATTTACTGTTCTGACTATTATCGAGTCTTGTTTTGCTATTAGTCACTAGCATCAAGAGCACACTGCTGAGCATTCTATTGTTAAGCTATATATTGTTAGGTATACCAGTATTGGGCATCCTATTATTGCACATTCGATAATAAGAAACTATGTATACCATAATTTTCTCATGCTCTTTCAAAAAATATTGATAAACGTACGGTCATTGCAACTATTATAAGTATAGAAACATCTCGAAAATTAGTCTGTTGTTACACTTTAGCGACCAGTCGAGTAACAAAGATACCTACTTTTCTGGAGGAAGACTTTTCTGAACATAATGGTGAGGTCCTAAAAAGCATGACTATTTTGGAGCTTCGGGTAAAAAAATGGAGTAGCTTTAAAAATTAAATGTGACACAAAAATGTTGAAGCGGGTAGTTGTACCCGAGGCTTTGAAACCTTAATTACGAAATTAAACTTTCATCTTGATTTTATTTGATAAATGGCTTTAGCAAAACAGAGCCAACATGTTATAATTTAAAAATGGATATGGTAATTTTATGACTAACGAAGATACGTTTGTCTTGGGCATATGTGGTGCGGACCAAACTTGACCTATTTTCAAAATACTCTCGCCATGTAAGACCTTGTTCTTTCTGAAGAAAACCAATCCTCAATACTCGGAACTTACCACTTCCTATCCATATTGGTGATTGGTCAGCTGGTGATTCTCGTCTCGACTCTGTCTATAGTACGTTCTTCTATGCTACCAAAAATTAAACAGTTTGATAAACAGTAGCATTTATTTGTCACATCCAGACAAGGAACGCTTTAACATTGGCTGATTAATGAAGTGCTATGTAACACAGAAGGTAAATTGTTTGCACATAATTAAAGGGAACATGGACTTAAATGTTAATGGAACCGTCTCTTGCTTAATCAAAAAAAAAACAAATATTAGTCTCTAATGACAAACCATGCTTCATAGTATTTAATTAGTTTTGAAGCTAATTTTGAAATTCGCGTGCGCACGGACTCTTAATTGAGCTGGTTATTGGTGATAGGTATATGTTTTTACGTGTCAAGGATCATATAAAATGTATGTATTCTTATTCCTGTTAATATACCTTTTGTTATTATTATTATTATTATCAATATTTAACTCATTATTGCACAACCAATAAATGAAACAGATCATCAATTAATTTCTATGAAATGAAATTAAGTATAACACAAGCTTCGAAATAATATCATTAAACTTTAAAAATAACGTTAATAGAGCTAATAAATTATATTTCCCCTGTTGGAAAGTTCATGAGAAAAAACCTCATAAAGAAAGGGAAAAGCTTCGAATCTCACAAAGCTTTGCCAACGAGGCAATAAAAAGTTAACCTTACAGGTGGGTAGAAGCGAGTTACGATTTCCTACCACATTAAGCAATAATTTTGCTGACTCTACTTTTTTTTCTATCCCTACTCTTTTGTATTATGGTGATTGGATATATTACGGTGTAGCAGATCCATAAAACAGTCGCACCATGACTTATGGCATTCAGTATGGGATTTGCTGAAATGCTTTTTATAAAATTTTGAGGCTTTTTATTAGAATATTTTGTCAGAATCAGACCAAAAGATTGTTATTTATAAATTTTCCTAACAATTTTCATAAAAATAATTTTTAAACTTACATCAAAATATTGACAACATATTATTGTTAGATAAGTGTCTCAGTTTTAATTAAAATTTCGATCATAAAATAATGAAAATGTGAAAGTAATATTTGATTAAGATCATTACACATTAAAGGTTATACATAGTTACAATCAGTATACTCATAATCAAGGTCATATTAGTCATCTATAATCATCAAATACTAATTCCTTCAAAGTATCTGAAGGCACAATGTATCGTCATTTGATATAATTTGTCTCGGTCAATCATCCATCATCCCCTTCCTCAAATATCCACCTATATAGTTCATACAATCCTATCCCTGTATTTGTTATAGCAACAAATATAAGTAACTTTATAACTATTCTGTGATACATATAAACCAACACATACACTGTCACAGTAATAAAAAAGCGCCATGTAAAAGTAAATGAACATTTTCCCTAATTGTAAACCGAGTGATAGTCTAGTGGCGTGGAACTCATTTTTGGTTGCCAGCTCATCAGCTCTTGACCTCATCAGCTCTTCTCATTCTGAAAGTGGACTCGTGTTTAACAGTGGAACAATAAAAGGCTTAATGAGAATGATGATGATAATGATCAATGACTGTCTAATTGCGAAACCTTCTTACATTAGGTAACTTGCAACCTTTCTATTATCTTTGTAATTTGAGTAGCGAATCGTCCCAGGCATTTAATATATCTAAGATTATTACAGATTTACCATCACATCCAAGTAATATCGTTTATATAACTGACACATCAAAACCTGACAATCCCTAGCATTGGACACGACATCCATTATTTGAGTTCCTCACCAGCAATGACTAAGCGAAACTGAGGCTATACCAAATAAAATCTCCTTAAAAGCATTTTGTCGTCCTCTTTAGTACTTCTACATCTTAGTTGAACGTTCGGTAAATAAATGGATACACTTCCGTCATTCCTGCGCGAAAATAAAAATATGTGGCCGCGTTCATTTGTTGTTACAACAAATTGATTCTTTTATTAAATTGCGAGGGTAGTTGCGGAATTATATTTACGGAGAGGACACGAAATTCCTCTTTCTTTTGTTTTTTCTGTCCTATCTCCCTGAGTGTGATGTTGGTGTCTGTTCGCATAGCAATTGGATATAATTGGATTGGTTTACATGTGTAAATCTAGATTCTTCTAGTCTAGAACAATTTACTTTTTATCGAACGGTCATCCAAGACAATGTGCACTGTGTTCAATTAACCCTGACTGTTGATTCGGTAAGTATGGGTTCGATTTCAAGTTTGGACATAGAGATATTTGGGCGATGAAAACAAGAAGTTTTTCTATGTTGGGTGTAAAACAATGAATATAAATGCTTATAAATATGCAGGTAGTCTTATGAGCTATAATTACCATAGTACATAGTGTGCTTTATACTATAAGTATTCATCATCGTTATCGTAATCAGCCTAGACATACCTGGACATCTCAGTCCACAGCTGGACATAGGCCTCCCCAATTGGGCGCTATTGCGCCCTGTCCTCGACTTGTCGCATCCAGCATCTAACTGTAAGCATTACTATAACACATTAAGATATCACATCTATGTATTGTTAAACGACATAGAAAAATATTAAAATGTGAAAAATTAAAAATAATTTTATAATAAATTTCGTTGCGTTTCCACAATAAACTCAAAGAACCGTTATGGGGACATGCGTTTAATAAGTCGTAAAAGTAGTTCAATAAAATAATAATAAGCGGAAAATTACATTCAAAGTATACAGCCAATAAAATGAAGAGATAAGTTGGCATTTTGATAATACATACATGCGTTTAAAGACATACTTGATGTATGTATTTAATTTTTATTTAAATTAAAAAATCAATACTTATGATATGTCAAATTAAAAAAATTGTGTAGTATGATAACACATCGTCACGCCAGGAGGTAAATTTGGGAGATAAAAATATGTATAATATGTTTTAGATAATATGTCTGAGGCTGTTTAGTTTAATGTAATTTAAATACTATAAGTTAGATATTTAGTATGGTATTCTAGGCATACGTAATCAATCTTAAAATCATCTGTAGGTACGTTCCATTAGACGGGATCGCGGCTAACTCTAAGCTATTATACGTATGTGAACACAGAACAAATATATATATAAATGGTTTTATATATATCCTAATGTATATTAATACTGTATCATGTATCCAGGTTACATTTATGAATAATATTCTATAAAGCAGTCAAGTAAAAAAAACGCATCGGCATATTCCCGTTTCACGAGAGCGTACCTTAAATCGAACTCAAACGGCTCCAACACTGGGAACGTTTACGGGTATCGTTAAAATGTTTTACAATTCATAAAGATGTATCTTTCCTGTTATTGTTGCTAATGATATTCAAGAAATTTATTCCGCTTTTTATTCGGCGCACGCCACTGCCACTTTTTATGGGTATTATATAAAAATAAAAAAAATGTAAAATTGATGGTCAAATTTTCCCGAGTATCTGTAACTGATCGCTATTATATTATGTAAGGGTTAAACCACGTATGTTCTTGGAATATTTTGCATCAGTAGAAACTGTTGGTATCATTTTCGATCTTTGGCAGAGTAGGTAGTGTAACTGCTGGATCGGGGATCGTGAGTTCGATACCCACCAGGACGAATATTTATTCCGCCAAATACAAATTAATTGTTCTGTCTGAATTTCAGAAAGCATCTTTTTAAGTATTCATATGTACTCGTAAGTTATAAGCCACCTAGTTATGATATGACAGGGTCCTCCTACTTTGGGATCAGTTTGTCATTTATAATAATCGACCCATTATAATTCCACTGTTGGAATATGGATCTCCTCTCATATTAATCTAGTCACTGGAATCGAGAAGCGTTTCGACAATTCGCTACCAGCAGTTAACCATGTAAATAAGGACTTCATACGGCATTGCTTAACTTCGCAGATTTATTGCAATCTACATACATACGTGCCAAGACTTCAACGCTTTAGGCCACTGAAAAAACTTCCTACAATTAATGCTATTGTAAGTATATATGACTGCAAGAAACTTTCACTCAAACAGTTATGTTATTATATTATCAAGTCAGGTCCCTTACAGGGTAGGCAGAGAGCACCAAGTGCTGAACATTCCTTCCCTTATAGACCTGCAATGCTTCTTCTATGCTCACTGTGTTCATACGCATGACGGTTTCGGAAACTTCTCGAAAATAATTTTCTTTACACCGACATTTTTAGCAAATGCATTCATGAATTACATCTCATATCAACGAAATTAAAAGCCTGAAAAAGTATTAAACTGGAGTTTATTTCAGATATAAAACGCAATGCGCGTGTAGGGAATTTATCGCGGCGACTGCAGGCTGTATTTCAGTCAATTTGAAGCGCAGCGTGCCATACAGAGTTATAGTGCAATTACCGACACGGCGCTGCGATTGTTTTAAAACATTCAAATACAATGTACGGGGATATTATAACAATATGTTGCAAGCATTAATAATAATAATAACAAGTATGATAATAAAGAACTTTATTCCATATGTAATAACAATTCCAGTTACAATAATTACGTAATTACTAAATTGCTTATCACTATACAAAAAAAGAGAACAGGTTATTACCAACCATACATCTATGTTTTTTTATAAATTTCATTTTTATTTAGCTATCTTTATTTGGAATGTCCCATTCGTTATCAGCTAATTAAATAAGGTTACTAATCACCATATTGATCAGTCCTTTAGTCGTTCTACTTTTGGGCACGCGTCTTCAGTAAGAATAAGAAAGATTTCATTTATAGTCTTACCCGTTGACCAATTGCAATTGATGAGATTCCACACGTTTTATAAAAGGATATATGAAGAAATATATATATGTATATGTGCTTGTTTCCATACGACTTTTTTTACACTTACAGTAGTTTCTAAAGACACATTTTAGTTTTGTAAATTACTTAATTAATTACCAGCTTTCCAGAATTTATTTATCCTCCGCTTTCAAGCCAATTAATAAGTTACTAGGTTTTCATATAACACACCACATCTTTTGATATATTGGTTTCGATTTCCAATTAAATTAGAGTCATTTAGAAGGTTTGTATCTCAATGGACTAGTTTAAGATGCCGATAAATATTTTGGTATAAATACCCTGAGTTTCTGGAATTATCAGCCCTATAAGGCTCGGATAATATTGTAATGGTACTGCCCCATCTGTGATTGCGTTAATAAGCTTAACGAATACAGCCATAAAGCGGCTTTGTTACTAACTAGGAGGTTATACGAAATGTACCATTTAACATGGACCTAAATCGAGGAGAATTATTACTTCTAGTAATGACTCAGAGTTCGGATCTACATCTGTCGCATGGCAATAGGCTCACCACCTGTTCCATGATCGGACATAAACGTAACTGTAAGAATTGGCAGTTGGATGTGACTGTGATAATTGGCAGATTGGCTGACAACACAGGCTAATATTAATTACATACATCTAAAAACTTTTTTAAAAAGAACGTTGTATTTTTTCGCGAGGGAACTTCTCAGTACGGTAATGGGTATTATTAAAAAAATCTCTTTTAAAAGAGTATATGACAACACTTGCTATTATCAAGGTACTAGTAATTACGGAACAAAAATCAACCGCCTCATCGACGCGCGCCCAGGGAATTGGGCGGGCGTAGGGCAGTGTCAAACAAACGTTAACCAGTTAGCCCCGGGTTGTTATCGTTAGGTAACAATCTCAATCTATTCCGACGTCTCCAGGGCCGTTTAAACGCGTCAAGCGTACGGGCTGGCCACTAACATGTCTCTCCGCCAATCACTACTGTACCCGGAAATAAAAAGGGTTGAGACCATTCATTTTATATCTTGTCGTAGTTCCGTCTACGCACTGAGAATATCTTCCGACATAAATGTACATCCGACAAACGAATCACGCATTTTTTGTGCTTAATCATTTTAATAAAACAGCCTGTATCGTTTTTTTTATTATTAATTATTTGTATTGTTTATTATGTTCAGTAAAATATAAAGAATGATTGCAGTGAAGATTGGCCCAGTAAGAATAGAAATTATTCATGTCTTCTATTTGCTAAGTCTTACTGTTGGTAGACATTATATGTATATACTATACATACATACCCAATGAAGCTAATAAAAAAAACATCAACATCATCTTGATGATCAACGTCATTATTATCATCATTAGCATCGCTCTCTCTCTCTCTCACCATTTACTGAACATGCCGCCTCCTTATGAAGAGTGGAAAACAAGAGAGTACTAGAAAAAAGAATATTAATAAAGCACTACCACAAAAGCGGGTTACAGTTAGATTTTTTGGGTATATGACCTTAAAAAATAAATAATTAAACTGATTACAGGATTGTCTCCTCGAAGTATTCATGATCTTTGATAAGTGTCACGTCTATTGCCCAATAATCACCCAGGTCTGCCAAACGTACACGTTTTAGCATATAAACGTTAATGAAAACTTCCCGCCAAAATTAGGGAACCGAACTGAAAAGTATCGTGGAGACGGGTATAAATGTTTTGACCCAAATACAAAACAGTTCCCGGTTTATCCCGGACCCTAAACAGTAAATGAATATGTATTCATACATTTGTATTAATACATCCATCCTTTCATATGTCTGAGTGTTTTGCTGGAACCGCGGGAAAAAGGGAATAATATCTTTAGTAAATGTCAAATGATCATTATTATTAGGACTGGTAAGTGACAAATTCTTGGTAAAAAAAAATTATCTGGTAATTACTCGTGTTTACCTCATTATCTTTACCCGGTGGGATGACGATCTGCGAGACTGCAGGCAGATGCTGGATGCGACAAGCCGAGGCCAGGGCACGATGGCGCTCATTGGAGGAGGCTTATGTCCAGCAGTGGACTGAGATAGGCTGATGATGATGATGATGATGGTAAGTCTTAGGAAAACTGTAGGTAAAATATAATAGCAGAAACGAATTATCACTTGCATTTTTCTTTTCTACCCCGTTTATCATAACTCAAAATTTATTTTAAAAGACACAAGTAGAAATCAAGTTAATTTATGTCAAGATATCAAATAACAATAGTATTATTTTGGAGAAAATATTTTATAATAACAAAAATGAATCATAACTTTTTTCCTTCTTTCCATTCCGACCTGCTGCAATGTTTATTTCAAAAGATAAAACTAGAGATCTTCATTTGGAAAATTTAAAAAAGGCTGAATGTGTGGAACTCATAAGCCAGTGAATATGCACCCCGCGCCGGGGGTGTATCTGGGGCCGGGATTCGACAGCGCACGTGCCAAGCAGCTCAAGTAGCTCGGACTTATTACAAATATACACGAACATTGTGAACGTGCCTTAACAAAAAGTTTTCCTCGTGTGAACTTTTTGATATCTCCCAAAATTGCTTTTTAAAATTAGCATACGTGTATGTCCCATATTACTAGTATAATGACTTACCCCGCAGCAGTAGGTACAATCGCCCCCTATTCCCTTGAATATATAAAATAATTGGTGAAAAGTGATAGTATACGCTTCTGCCTACCCCTTCGTAGACATGCAGGTTTGATGTTGTTATGTTATAATTAACGGATTTTTAGTGAATATTACCGAAATGATTATATTAATATATATTATTGAACGAAGTGTATATTACCATATTTAAATAGATAACGGGCGATATCTAATTAGTGAAACAAATAGGGAATGATAGAAATGTGGCACACTCCCCTGCCTACCTTTTCGAAGTATATAGGAGTGATGTTATGTTTATAGCACGCAGTTCTCAAATGAACACGCACAGCTTGTAATTATACAAAAAGAAATCTCTTAACTGACTACACACTTCTAGACTTTAAAATAAGTTTTAAGTACTGTAGCTAGAAACGTGAAATTCGGACTGTGTGTTCCTTATAATATGACGTAAGTACTCGCTTATAAAGGATTTCCAGAAATTCAAGCCCGATTGCGATTAAATAGGGGATGAAAATGTGCATGAACATTCGTCATTTTTAAAAATGGATCTATGGAAATTATAGGTTCTGGTTAAACATAAAATTTAACTGTAGAGTTTTAGTTTAACAATTTAAATTATAATGAAGAAAGAGTTAGATTAAATTTAATATAAAAATTTTTGCTTTTAAATAGCAGAACTTATTTTTAAAAGAAAGTTTTGTGATATAGACAACAGTTAAATTGAAAAATCACGCGGGATTGCGATCACAGGGACAAAATCCCGGGCGTTTTCTACTTGCATAATTATGTATAGATGGATTATGCTAGTACTCATTAAAAACATTGAACCTTTGTGTGAACAGATCAATAGTTAATCGACAGTAAAAAATGACTTTCGCCGGCTATTAATCGCGACTAAACTTGAACAGGACTGAGTATGTAATTATTAATAGGTACAAATTAATACAGCCTGTCTATCAGTACGAGTTCAGTAATTACTATTATTCAGTTTCAAAGACTGACGCGAAATGTACCTGAGGAGTAAGATGATTCGATCTATCATCACACAGCACACACACACACGCAGCACAGGTAGACACCACAGCCTTTATACTCAAACACAAATTGTTCTACTACCAGTTGATCATGATAGGAATACATATAAAACTATGGTACTGCCTTACGATAACCGTAACATGTTCTATCCTTTTTTAATTAATCACTTTTTCAGAAATCCGACTACATGGCAATAGGCTCACCATCTATTTCAGACTGGAACGTACCTAAACGTAACTGGTGAAACGTGGGAGCGTACTATTCTCCTCGGCTTATCCGTTCGCAGATTACAGGCGTGATGTTACGTTTAGTAATCAGCGGAAGTACTCAGAGCACTAACATAAAAAAATAAGAGGAAAATGTTTGACACTCTTGTTAAGGAATGGTATAAGGATCACGATGCGAAGCGTAAAAGACATGGGTGTGGACGGCAGTATGGTGAAATGGATGGAGGAAAACAGCCCAAATACGTGTGAATTCAACTGCACAATTAAAGGTGCTTAGAGTGATAAGGTACTCATTACACTTTCATTATTATTTTAGACTAAATGATAACAATTATTATTGTATGTTTAGGCTCGGTTTCTTATGAAGTATACAGAAACCGCCTTGTTCGA